>WNWK01004790.1:72500-97500 GCA_009830355.1 Cherax destructor
ATGTACAGAGAACCTTTACTGCACCTATAAGTTCCATCAAACACCTTAACTACTGGGAACGCCTGGAAGCACTAGACTTATATTCACTGGAGCGCAGGCGAGAGAAATACATCATAATCTACACCTGGAAGATCCTGAAGGGACTGGTCCCTAATCTGCACACAGAAATCAATCCCAATGAAAGCAAAAGACTTGGCAGGCGATGCAATATAACCCCAGTAAAAAGTAGGGGCACCATTAGTACACTAAGAGTAAACACACTAAGTGTCCAGGGCCCAAGACTGTACAATAGCCTCCCACCAGCCATAAGAGGAATTACCAATAGACCCCTGGTAGTCTTCAAGAGGGAGCTGGACAGATACCTAAAGTCAGTGCCGGATCAACTGGGCTGTGGTTCGTACGCTGGACTACGTGCGGCCAGTAGTAACAGCCTCGTTGATCAGGCCCTGATCCACCAGGAGGCCTGGTCATGGACCGGGCCGTGGGGGCGTTGATCCCCGGAATACCCTCCAGGTAGACTACAGGTAGACTCCAGGTAGGTAGGAGGCAGCAGCACCTCAGATGAAAATTCTCACACTAATGAGCTGCTGAATATCTGTAATAAATTTGCCTTATTCCTATAAATAGTGGAATCAACATGACTGGAAAATACACTTGACCTTATTATCCCTAATAATGACGATCTGGTACGAAATATAACAGTATCAAAGACACTTAATTAAGATCGCATCCTAATCTAAGTATAGACTTGTTTGTACAGGTTCCTGACCAGCAAAATGCAAACATTTATGGAGTGCCTTCACCAGGTACATCTTTAACAACAAGAACATCAACTGGGATCAAATAAATCATGCCCTTAATAAAACATGCTGGAAGATATTTTAAATAAATGGATCCGAACCAGTGACTATACAGTATCAACGCCGTGGCAGTAGAAATATGCTCAAGGTGCATTCCACTAAGAAAAAAGAAGAGAAGAGGTAAACTAGAGAGAGACGCTCCCTCTACAGGAGAAGGCGAAGAATCACAGCTTCTCAAGTGGACTAGACTATCTTAAATGCAGGGGCCATCCTACATTCGCTGAAAACAACGGATATAGCCCCGCTCCACAAAGGTGACAGCAAAGCAATAGTAAATAATTATAGACCGCTAAAACTAACGACCATCTCAAAAACTACGTCTTTATGGATGATGGACTGATTACATCGTCTTCGCATCTCTACTGCTTCTGCTAACTCTTCTGTACTCGACTGAAGAAGCCTACTGTGTTGGCGAAACTTTCCGGAATAAAGATGCCTAACAATTGCACATGTGTCGTACTTATCAACCTGTCTGTACTGTATATCATTTTGATATTCACAACGTCACTGGACTTGGTCACCTGAACTTTGTTACTTAACCAGTTAAGATAACCATCTGTCTACCCAACCATCTGTACCTGTGAAGGATTTAGTTGGGAATATGTGAACAAGAGAGCAACTTAACTCCGTCACAAAGGAAACGTCAATTTCTCGTCACCTCAGAGTCTTGCGAGAGAACACCTGTTGACCTGTTGAGATAATTCTCTCTGTTCTAGAAAAGTAATGGATACCTGCTAACGATGGTTGATAACCTAACTAGATTCTTTGAGCTGGTTCCAATCCCTGACAAAACCGCTCAAACTGTAGCTGATGTGTTCCCTGAGTGTATTATTGTACGTCATACTTATCCTCGTGTCCAGTAATGGAACAGAATTCATTCAAGCGATCATGAAAGATCTCTGCTGGAGCAGAGATCTTTCACCAAACTCCAGTGACACCCGGCCATCTTGTCAGTAATGGCCTTACCGAGTGCATAAACTCGAAGATACTTGAGGTCTTACATGTCACAATCAACCCTGAGTGTACCACATGGGATGCAATAACTCCAGAGGTTCACTACACTCCGAACTCTTCCTACAACAAGCCGGCTGACAAGTGTCTGCACTTCGCAGTGTGCGGTTATGACAAGAGTTGTGCCATAATGAATCTTGTTCTCGCCACCAAATCCTCTCTACAGCATATACATTCTCAGCGAAATGAAGATACATAACACCCAAGTAGTGTTTCAGTGTGTTCGTGAGAACCTTAAGAACGAAACTGATGCTTCCACGGCGACTCGTAATACGTCTGCCAAAGTAAGGTTATGCCGCAGAATTACAGCCAGGACCCAGGTATGCACAAGCTTCACGCTTAGTTCGTGGGTCACTACCGTTTATTCACCTATGGGGTTGCAGTCGTAACTCCTGGCCCAGCTCCTGGAACCTCCTCTACAGCAAATACGAGGTAAGGAAGATTGCTGCTGGGAAGACCTAGGAAGCACACATCGACCAGAGAAAGTTGTTGGACAATGAGCAGTCCGGAGCCACACTTGAAGACACAGCACTGAGACCAAGTGATCAGTCTGACGCCATTGCTTCTGACAACTCGATTTCCGTCTCCGCTGTCCCTCGTATCTCTCCCTACACCTCTGTCGCTACTGAATCTCTTCTCTCTGTTCGGCATTCGCATGACCTTTTACTCAGACCAATCTAAAGATTTCCATCCTCATGTGGTTTCTGCATATATATATATATATATATATATATTATTTTATTAACACGGCCGATTCCCACAAAGGCAGGGTGGCCCGAAAAAGAAAAACTTTCATCATCATTCACTCCATCACTGTCTTGCCAGAGGGGTGCTTTACACTACAGTTATAAAACTGCAACATTAACACCCCTCCTTCAGAGTGCAGACACTGTACTTCCCATCTCCAGGACTCAAGTCCGGCCTGCCGGTTTTCCCTGAATCACTTCATAAATGTTACTTTGCTCACACTCCAACAGCACGTCAAGTATTAAAAACCATTTGTCTCCATTCACTACTATCAAATACGCTCACACATGCTTGCTGGAAGTCCAAGCCCCTCGCACAAAAAACTTCCTTTACCCCCTTCCCCCAACCTTTCCTAGGCCGACCCCTACCCCGCCTTCCTTCCACTACAGATTTATACACTCTCGAAGTCATTCTGTCTCGTTCCATTCTCTCTACATGTCCGAACCACCTCAACAACCCCTCCTCAGCTCTCTGGATAATAGTTTTGGTAATCCCGCACCTCCTCCTAATTTCCAAACTCCGAATTCTCTGCATTATATTCATACCACACATTGACCTCAGACATGACATTTCCACTGCCTCCAGCCTTCTCCTCGTTGCAACATTCATCACCCATGCTTCACACCCATATAAGAGTGTTGGTATAACTATACTCTCATACATTCCCCTCTTTACTTCCATGGACAAAGTTCTTTGTCTCCACAGACTCCGAAGTGCACCACTCACCCTTTTCCCCTCATCAATTCTATAATTCACCTCATCCTTCATAGACCCATCTGCTGACATGTCCACTCCTAAATATCTGAATACATTCACCTCCTCCATACTCTCTCCCTCCAATCTGATATCCAATCTTTCGTCACCTAATCTTTTTGTTATCCTCATCACCTTACTCTTTCCTATATTCACTTTCAATTTTCTTCTTTTACACACCCTACCAAATTCATCCACCAACCTCTGCAACTTCTATCCAGAATCTCCCAAAAGCACAGTGTCATCAGCAAAAAGCAACTGTGACAACTCCCACTTTGTATTTGATTCTTTATCTTTTAACCCCACACCTCTTGCCAAGACCCTCGCATTCACTTCTCTTACAACCCCATCTATAAATATATTGAACAACCACTGTGACATCACACATCCTTGTCTTAGGCCCACTTTTACTGGGAAATAGTCTTCCTCCCTCCTACACACTCTAACCTGAGCCTCACTATCCTCATAAATACTTTTCACTGCATTCAGTAACCTACCTCCTATTCCATAGACCTGCAACATCTGCCACATTGCCCCCCTATCCACCCTATCATACGCCTTTTACAAAGCCATAAATGCCACAAAAACCTCTTTACCCTTATCCAAATACTGTTCATCTATATGTTTCACTGTAAACACTTGGTCTACACACCCCCTACCTTTCCTAAAGCCCCCTTGTTCATCTGCTATCCTGCTCTCTGTCTTACTCTTAATTCTTTCAGTAATAACTCTACCATACACTTTACCAAACTTATTCCCCTATAATTTTTGCACTCTCTTTTGTCTCCTTTGCCTTTATACAAAGGAACAATACACGCTCTCTGCCAGTCCCTAGGTACCTTACCCTCTTTCATACATTTATTAATTAATAGCACCAACCACTCCAAAACTATATCCCCACCTGCTTTTAACATTTCTATTTTTATCCCATCAATCCCAGCTGCCTTACCCCCTTTCATTCTACCCACTGCCTCACGAACTTCCCCCACACTCACAACTGGCTCTTCCACACTCCTACAAGATGTTATTCCTCCTTGCCCTATACACGAAATCACAGCTTCCCCGTCTTCATCAACATTTAACAACTCCTCAAAATATTCCCTCCATCTTCCTGATACCTCTAACTCTCCATTTAATAAATCTCCTCTCCTATTTTTAACAGTCAAATCCATTTGTTCCCTAGGCTTCCTCAACTTATTAATCTCACTCCAAAACTTTTTCCTATTTTCAACAAAATTTGTTGATAACATCTCACCCACTCTCTCATTTGCTCTCTTTTTACATTGCTTCAACACTCTCTTAACCTTTCTTTTTCTCTCCATATACTCTTCCCTCCTTGCATCACTTCTACTTTGTAAAAACCTCTCATATGCTAACTTTGTGACTTTGTAAATGGTCCAAGTCGGGCCGAAACGTCGTCGTAAGCTCCTCTCTTTTATATGTGCGGGTTGTGTGTGTATTGTTCCAGTCACGGTATTGTGCCTTTTTTGTTATTTACTCTCTTTACATCATCATTCCACCAATCGCTCTTCTTCCCTCCCGCACCCACTTTCCTGTAACCACAAACTTCTGCTGAACACTCTAAAACTACATTTTTAAATCTACTCCATACAACTTCGACCCCATTGCCTATACTCTCACTAGCCCATCTATCCTCCAATAGTTGTTATATCTTACCCTAACTGCCTCCTCTTTTAGTTTATAAACCTTCACCTCTCTCTTACTTACTGCTTCTATTTTTCCTTGTATCTCATCTACCTTTTACTCCCACTGTAGCTATAACTAAAAAGTGATCTGATATATATGTGGCCCCTCTATAAACATGTACATCCTGAAGTCTACTCAACAGTCTTTTATCTACCAATACGTAGTCCAACAAACTACTGTCATTACGCCCTACATCATATCTTGTATACTTATTTATCCTCTTTTTCTTAAAATATGTATTACCTATAACTAAACCCCTTTCTATACAAAGTTCAATCAAAGGGTTCCCATTTTCTTTTACACCTGGCACCCCAAACTTACCTACTACACCCTCTCTACATGTTTCTCCTACTTTAGCATTTAGGTCCCCTACCACAATTACTCTCTCACTTGGTTCAAAAGTTCCTATACATTCGCTTAACATCTCCCAAAATCTCTCTCTCTCTCCTCTACACTCCTCTCTTCTCCAGGTGCATACACACTTACTATGCACACACAACCCGCACATAGAAGAGAGGAGCTTACGACGACGTTTCGGCCCGACTTGGACCATTTACAAAGTCACACTAACACACAGAGACGGAGGAAGGGGTATTTATAGGCAGGCAGACAGGGGAGGGTACAAGAGAGTGGGGAAATAATGGAGTAAGTAGTGGAAGTGGTAGTAGTAGTAATAGTAGTAGTGGAGACAGTCATATTCTAGGAAGGGAGCACTGCAATGAGGCTAGCGGCCCGCAAGGGTGGGACGAGAACACAGAGGGAGGAAAGGCGAATAAAATGAAGGACAAAATACAACGCAAAAGAAAAGAAAGAAAGGAAAACCCATCCGACCCTTATTTTAATCCACATAATCCTTGAATTTACACATTTATATTCCGTCTTCTCCTTCCATAACTGATCCTTCAAGATTATTGCTACCCCTTCCTTAGCTCTAACTCTCTCAGATACTCCTGACTTAATCCCATTTATTTCTCCCCACTGAAACTCGCCTACCCCCTTCAGCATATATATATATATATATATATATATATATATATATATATATATATATATATATATATATATATATATATATATATATATATATATATATATGCAGAACAAGCCACATGAGGATGGAAATCTTTAGCACTAGATCTTTCGAACTCTCATGTGTCGTCATGAACTATGCAAGATAGAAATATATAGGAGGGGAAATTGTCTAAGACAAGGCAGAAGGCATCAGTGGCAGCCTATGACACAGAGTGAGGACTATCACCGACACAGACACCTACCTCAACACGTCCCCTCACATCCTTCCGGGGTAAGGGTGAGTAGAAGAAGACAGAGATTTACGGAAAGCAAATTACAGAATATTAAGGACACGCAAAAGTTAGCCTAAAGCTGCATCTAATCGATATCAACTGATCTATTAGCATATGGAATCATTTCACCAAAGTGGTTAATACAGCCCCAAACTCAAGCTTCATGTAACATTGAAATATTATTCAGATTTTCTAGTTGTCAACTTATACTATCATTACGTCAGAGAATGTTCCAGAAGTGCCAGCAGGGAAGGGATTCTATACAGATTTCTACATATTTACCTGTTACCTACATATTTACCTATCCTGCTCCATGACGGTTGCACTGTTTCTTAACACTAGAAGCACAGAGGCTATGAGTCACTACCCGGCCTCTAGAGGCTCTCCTGAGGCTCTCCTGAGGCTCTCCTGAGGCTCTCCTGAGGCTCTCCTGAGGCTCTCCTGAGGCTCTCCTGAGGCTCTCCTGAGGCTCCTGAGGCTCTCCTGAGGCTCTCCTGAGGCTCTCCTGAGGCTCTCCTGAGGCTCTCCTGAGGCTCTCCTGAGGCTCTCCTGAGGCTCTCCTGAGGCTCTCCTGAGGCTCTCCTGAGGCTCTCCTGAGGCTCTCCTGAGGCTCTCCTGAGGAACTCACATATATGATATTATATAAGTTGTAGTCACATCAGCTTGTGTAAATGTACTTGTATGCCGAGCCTAAGCAGACTTACTAATACAATGGAATTCCCCATATACGGCACTACCGAAGGTGGAACGCGATCTCCGACGGATGAAACGTGTGGAACAGTCTATCATAGTCTACCATCACTATAAAACCAGAGTAATTGAGCTCTAACACTGGCATGGTCTCCCCTGCACCCACCTAAGGGAATGTTAAACCTCCCGGTATTCTCTATGTACTCCGGTATTAAACAACATCCTTGTTTAAGTAACAAAAAAAAGGCACAATACCGTGACTGGAACAATACACACACAACCCTCCCCTGTCTACCTGCCTATAAATACCCCTTCTACCTGTCCTTTGTGTTAGTGTGACTTTGTAAATGGTCCAAGTCGGACCGAAACGTCGTCGTAAGCTCCTCTCTTTTTTATATGTGCGGGTTGTGTGTGTATCTTTGTTTAAGATTGTGCACAATTGACCACTAAATAGCTGTCGAGTTTGTACATTCCATCACTTGAATTATATAAGGTATTCCTATCATATTTGACGAGAGAGGATTCAAGTATGTTCCTTTCCATTACGGAACTATTAGGTACAATGACCTGAGCTGCTGCCCACCCCGGCAGATGACTGTAAGTACTAACATGATTAAAGATTGCATTTGACTCCTGAGCCGTCCTTACCGAGAACTGATGTTGGTTTACCTGTCTGTCCAATGTACAAAGGAGAGCATAGCGTGCATGGGACCTTGTAAACACTACTAACAATGTTGGATGGTGCATTTTTAATCAACTTTTGCTTCACTGTCCTGATGTACTTGAGGATAATATTTATATTGAGTTTTTTAATGCATCACGCAGGCTGACCATATTCTCACTGTAAGGCAAAACCAGTATATTTTTCCTGGAAGGTACTTCTCTAGGTTTAGTCCTATAGAAAGTGACCAACACCGCCTTCTCATCAAAATCCCTCGGATATCTCAGTTTAATGACTAAACTAAGATTTTTAAGTTAGGTTTTGTCCAAAAATAAACTTTTATATCACTGTCAATAAAAAAAATGTATCTATCAATCTGTTAAAAAAATTTGAAAGGTCCAATTTCTAAGGGAGTTTGACCTATTCTGCAAGTTCGTTAAATCTGCTACACGTTTTGTCTACATAATTTTTAATTTAGTAGTTCGATGTAGTTAACGTTACTGATAACTCGGAGTATCTTATCACAGTTAACTGTTATTGAACTGACACATCTCCTAATATTAGTTTCCATCTCAGACTTTTTGTGTTTCGAGTCAAAAAATATTATGGTTATTCTTTCCGAGTTCTGTCGTAGCTGCCATGATTATGAACACTGTATTTTATTTTCTCTCTTATATAAGAACATAAGAAAGGAAGAGTACTGCAGCAGGCCTACTGGCCTTGCTTGACAGGCCTACTGGCCTTGCTTGGCAGGCCCAGCTCACTTCATTCATGTATTTGTCTAACCTATTTTTAAAGCCGTTACTTATGTCCCCTTTATTTATTCCTGGTAAATTAGACACATGTGCAACACTTAGGTATATTTACTGAGAAAACGTTTCGCCACACAGTGGCTTCATCAGTCCTATACAAAGAAGAATTGTGAAGAACAGAAGGAGTTTGAGGTAATCAGTCCCTCAAACTCCTTCTATTCTTCACAATTCTCCTTTGTATTGGACTGATGAAGCCACTGTGTGGCGAAACGTTTCCTCAATAATGATACCCAAGTGTTGCACATATGTCTGATTTACCAACTTGTCGGTTCTCTGAACCATTTATCTACATTACTTATTCCTGTCTTCCATTTATACACTTCAATCATATTTCCCCTAATTTTACTCCTTCCCAGAGAGTGCAGAGTGAGGCCCCTCAGTCTGTCCTCGTAGGAGAGATTTCTGATGCATGGGATCAACTTTGTTATTCTTTTCTGTGGTATAAACCTTGGTAATAGATACCTGTAAAGTGACTTAGAAAAACACGTGAGCAAACACCAGGACATGTTTATTAGAAAACGTTTCGGTCCTGGGACCTTGATCACTTCTAACACACAGTATGTATAGGCGGACAGTGAGGTGTGAGTGACACATGGAGACCTGAGTGAGGTGTGAGTGACACATGGTAACTTGAGTGAGGTGTGAGTGACACATGGTGACCTGAGTGAGGTGTGAGTGACACATGGTAACTTGAGTGAGGTGTGAGTGACACATGGAGACCTGAGTGAGGTGTGAGTGACACATGAAGACCTGAGTGAGGTGGGAGTGACACATGGTGACCTGAAGAATGACATATTGTGATGAGGTCAGGTACACAATGGGATCACGTGACTCCTGTGTTGTTAGGTAGATGGGACTGCTACAACAAGTCACATATCAATGTCCTCATCCCAACATGGCACTTGTCCATGGCCACTCTCATGCACTACCTCACTCAGATCACCCTGGTACCCTCAGTCACGTCATGCACTCACTCATTGTCCTACCACTCCTCCTCAGTCCCAGACATCCGGCATCTTCTCCACCTCATCAGGTCACCATGCGTCACTCACACCTCACTCAGGTCACCATGCGTCACTCACACCTCACTCAGGTCACCATGCGTCACTCACACTCACCAGGTCACCATGTCCTCACACCTCACTCAGGTCACCATGCGTCACTCACACCTCACTCAGGTCACCATCGTCCTCACACCTCACTCAGGTCACCATGCGTACTACCTCCTCAGGTCACAGTCACTCACACTCACTCAGGTCACCATGCGTCACTCACACTCACTCAGGTCACCATGCGTCACTCACACCTCACTCAGGTCACCATCGTCACTCACACCTCACTCAGGTCACCATGCGTCACTCACTCACCTCACTCAGGTCACCATGCGTCCTCACACCTCACTCAGGTCACCATACGTCACTCACACCTCACTCAGGTCACCATGCGTCACCACACCTCACTCAGGTCACCATGCCCACTCACACCTCACTCAGGTCACCATGCGTCACTCACACCTCACTCAGGTCACCATGCGCCACTCACACCTCACTCAGGTCACCATGCCCCACTCACACCTCACTCAGGTCACCATACGTCACTCACACCTCACTCAGGTCACCATGCGTCACTCACACCTCACTCATATAATGTCTTTTCAACCTGTTAGAAGTGATCAAGGTCCCAGTACCGAAATGTTTTCTAATAAATATATCCTGGTGTTTGTTCACATGTCTTTCTAAAACATCCTTTTCTGGACGTTTTGCAACTCATTTATATTCATCCTGCAACACGGAGACCAAAACTTCGCAGCAAAATCTAAGTGAAATCTAATACATCCGACATCTTATACATCCGACGATGTATAAAGTTGAAGTATAACCTATTATTTATACTTCTTGATATGAAGCCAAGAATTCTATTAGTAATAAAGGTAGAATTACCGACAATAACGGCTTGATAAAGCTCCTGGAGAGCGAAACGTTGCCACAATAAAATGTCACATTAGTTGCACTTGTGTCCTTTTACCCAACACAAGAATTCCATTAGCTTTATTGTAAACACTTATGCAGTGTTGACTTTAGATCACTGTTAACCAGAACTCCTTTATCTCTCGCATTCAGAGTGACTGAGACACACAGCTGACTCAGACACACAGCTGACTGAGATACACAGCTGACTGAGACACACAGCTGACTGAGATACACAGCTGACTGAGATACACAGCTGACTGAGACACACAGCTGACTGAGATAAACAGCTGACTGAGATGCACAGCTGACTGAGACACACAGCTGACTGAGATACACAGCTGACTGAGACACACAGCTGACTGAGACACACAGCTGACTGAGATACACAGCTGACTGAGACACACAGCTGACCCTTGAACAAGGCGGGAGTCAGGGGCGCCTACCCCCCCCCTCCCCCGCGCAGTCGAAAATCCGCGTATAACTTTTGACTCCCCAAAAAAATTAAAACTACTAATGGCTAAACTGTTGACCGGAAGCCTTACCTATAACATCAAGAGTCGATTAACACATCTTCGGTGTTATATGTATTAAATACTGTATTCTTACAATATACTAAGCTAGAGAAAAGAAAATTTTATTAAGAAAATCATAAGGAAGATAAAATACGTTTACAGTAGTGTACTGTATTTGTCGATACCGTAAGTTCATGTCGTCTACTGTCTGTCAGTAGCTTCATCAATATTGTCTTATACGATACAGAACACTGTAGATGTTATACGTAGTACTAACACTAGACATCAATTATTACAGTTGTACAGTTTTTACTAGTTAATTTTATGCAGTTATGATTTAATATTGCATCTTTACATTTGTTTACATTTCTCTTTACTGCGATTGTGGCCATGTATGATCTGTTAAGTGTTTGTGTGCGTAAGTTTTGATAAATTTTAACCTTTTATAACATATTTATGTATAATTTATGGTAAAATAGACTAGTTTCTACATATATTTTATGCATTTATGACAACTTTTCTTAATTTTTTTCGATATTTCTAGGCTATGCAGTTCGTCTGTGTGTTTTTTTTTTTTCAAATTGTCCCAAATATCAAAAAAAAAAATCCCATATATTTATTGAAAAAACTCCTCTTATAAGTGGAGCCGCGCAGTTTAAACCCGTGTTGTTCAAGGGTCACCTGTACATTATTCACTTTATAAGTCCCTTGGTTATTTTCTTTTCTAAGGCTTAGAACTTTACGTTTGTCTACATTAAACTGCATCTGCCACTTCTTCGACCACTACATCAACCTATCCAGATCTTCTTGTAGCGCTCTAGTGTCCACATCAGAATCAATCCGACGACCTATTTTAGTGTCATCGGCAGATCTGTTTATGTCGCTATTTATTCCCTCATCCATGTTATTTATGTATATTGTGAATAACGAAGGGCACAACACTGACCCCTGTGGAACCTACCTATCGTAGGGTCAGAAAGATAGCTGTCCTGGTAGACAGTAACTGTAAGAATGGAGAAATAAACAATGGTGGCCTGGAGGGCAACAGGAGCTCTAGTGGGGAAACAGGTGTAGACAAGAACAAGGACATGCAAAAACCAATGTTACAAACCAGCAATACCACAGAAGATAATAAACAAGGGGATGCCCCTAGAAATAGTGAAGTTAGATTACCAGAAATAACTGATGAAGGTTCCATTGTTAGTATTAGTGCTGAAGATAGAAATGAGACAGGAAAACACGCACCAGTAGGGAATACAGTCACAAAAAACCAAGGCAAACAGAAACCAAGTATATGCAAATACTATGCACTTGGTATCTGCAGGCATGGAATATCTGGAAAAACAGTTGGGACATGCAACTTTGACCACCCCAAAAAATGCCGTGCCCATATGACAATAGGAAAATGCAACCTCCCTTCCTGTAAGCTTTTCCACCCTGAAATGTGCTACTCATCAGTTCAGGAAAGACAGTGCTATAACCTATATTTCCAGGCATACCACCTAAAGGGTACAAGAAGATACAGAACATCCAGACCATGGGAAAACCTGGGTAGCCACAACCACTCCGAAGAGAGGTTTTTTAGCGCCAGGAAAGAAAAAAACCCGGGAGGAAATGACATAAATTGTACACCAACTCCAATCATTTCTGGAGTGGAACCACAGTCGATGGCCTCCACTCCAGAACAACAGATATTAGTGCCAGGAAAAAAGACCCCTTCCCCCATACCACCAATCCGACGACATTCATCTTTGCAAATATACAGAGTCTAAAGCCAGTGACGAACAACAAAATACCTTACATCCGTGGACTGCTTACACAGAGACCCACATAAAGGATCACTTGGACAATGAAATATGGACCCCGGGTTACAACCTATACAGATGTGATAGCGTGAACAGACAAAAGGGGAGGGGAAGGGTTGGCCTGTATATCACAGAGTCACTTATATGCTCAGAACTACTAAATGCCTCAAATGATGTAGTTGAAGTTTTACCAGTAAAGATCGAGAACCAAAACCTGGTCATTGTGGTTGTATACAAACCTCCGGAGGCAACGTCCCAACAATTCCAGGAACAGCTTTTGAAAATTGACCTCTGTCTGGAAAATCTTCCAGCTCCTGCCCCCAACATCTTGCTCCTGGGGGATTTCAACCTAAGGCACCTAAAATGGAGGAATATAGCAAATAATGCTGTAGCAGAGATAAAACCAGGAGGCAGCTCAGATGAAAACTCGCACACACACGAGCTTTTAAATCTCTGCACCAAAATTCTCCTTAAACCAGCAAATAATAGACCCTACAAAATTGGAGAATACGCTGGACCTCATCTTCACTAACAATGATGATCTGATACGAAATGTCATCATATCAAAAACAATATACTCAGATCACAACATAATAGAGGTCCAGACATGTATGCAGGGAGCCCCAGACTGACAAAATATGATCAGTCACGAAGGAGCCTTCACCAAATTCAACTTCAATAACAAAAACATAAGGTGGGACCAAGTAAGCAAAGTCCTAAATGATATAAACTGGGAAGATAGACTAAGCAACACGGATCCTACCCTATGTCTAGAACAAATTAACTCTGTGGCACTTTAGGTATGCTCAAGGCATATTCCCTTAAGGAAAAGGAGATGTAAACTAGAAAGAGAAAGGCGCTCCCTATACAGGCGAAGGCAAAGAATAACAGAACAGCTACAAGAGGCCAATATATCTGCAATACGTAGGGAGACACTGGCTAGAGAAACAGCAAACATCGAACTGAAGCTAAACGAATCTTACAGGAGTCAAGAAACGCGAGAAGAACTTAAAGCCATAAATGAAATAGAAAGAAACCAAAAGTATTTATTTTCTTATGCCAAATCAAAGTCTAGAATAATATCTAGTATTGGGCCCCTACTTAAACGGGATGGCTCATACAGCAAGGAAATGAGTGAGCTACTCAAGTCCCAATATGACTCGGTTTTTAGCGAGCCGCTAACCAGACTGAGAGTCGAAGATATAAATGAATTTTTTTTTATGAGAGAGAGACAGGATCTGGTAGACACACACCTATCTGATATTATCCTGACTCCAAATGACTTCGAAAAGGCGATAAATGACATGCCCATGCACTCTGCCCCAGGCCCTGACTCATGAAACTCCGTGTTCATCAAGAACTTCAAGAAGCCCCTATCAATGCTTTTAACATCCTGTGGAGAGGGAGCATGGACACAGGGGTCGTCCCACAGTTACTAAAAACAACAGACATAGCCCCACTCCAGAAAGGGGGCAGTAAAGCAATAGCAAAGAACTACAGACCGATATCGCTAACGTCCCATATCATAAAAATTTTGAAAGGGTTCTAAGAAGAAAGATAACCACCCATCTAGATACCCATCAGTTACACAACCCAGGGCAGCATGGGTTTAGAGCAGGTCGCTCCTGTCTGTCCCAACTACTGGACCACTACGACAAAGTCCTGGATGCTCTAGAAGACAAACAGAATGCACATGTAATATGTGCAAAAGCTTTTGACAAGTGTGACCATGGTGTAACAGCGCACAAAATGTGCTCCCATCCTGTTCCTCATCCTCATATTTGACATAGACAGAGATATAAGCCACAGCGCCGTGTCTTCCTTTGCAGATGACACCCGAATTTGCATGACAGTGTCCTCCTTTGAAGACACTGCAAGACTCCAAGCAGACATCAACCAAATCTTTAAATGGGCTGCAGAAAACAATATGAAATTCAATGATGAAAAATTTCAATTACTCAGATATGGAAAACGTGAGGAAATTAAAAGTTCATCGGAGTATAAAACAAATTCCAACCACACAATAGAGCGAAAAACTAATGTCAAAGACCTGGGAGTGATCATGTCAGAGGATTTCACGTTCAGGGACCATAACATTGTATCAATCGCATCTGCTAGAAAAATGACAGGATGGATAATGAGAACCTTCAAAACCAGGGTTGCCAAGCCCATGATAATACTCTTCAGGTCGCTTGTTCTATCTAGGCTGGAATATTGCTGCACACTAACTGCACCTTTCAAGGCAGGTGAAATTGCTGACCTAGAAAATGTACAGAGAACCTTCACGGCACGCATAACTGCGATAAACCACCTCAATTACTGGGAACGCTTGAAGTTCCTAAACCTGTACTCCCTGGAATGCAGGAGGGAGAGATACATGATTATATACCCTGGAAAATCCTAGAGGGACTCGTACCAAACTTGCACACGAGAGTCACTCCCTACGAAAGAAAAAAAAGACTCGGCAGACGGTGCAACATCCCACCAATGAAAAGCAGGGATGCCACTAGTACGATAAGAGACAACACAATAAGTGTCAGGGGCCCAAGACTGTTCAACTGCCTCCCAGCATACATCAGGGGGATTACCAATAGACCCCTGGGTGTCTTCCAGCAGGCACTGGACAGGCACCTAAAGTCAGTACCTGACCAGCCGGGCTGTGGTTCGTACGTTGGATCACGTGCGGCCAGCAGTAACAGCCCGGTTAATCAAGCCCTGATCCACCATGAGGCCTGGTCACAGATCGGGCCGCGGGGGCGTTGACCCCTGGAACTCTCTCCAGGTATCTCCAGGTATCCAAGAGACGAGGGATGAGGCATATAGTGTGGAGGGACAAGTAATATTAGGAAGTTGGCTTCAGTTATGTTAACAAGTCTGGTAGCTTCTTATTACCCTGATATATTGTTCTGGTTTATGTCAGGGGGCACTAAAGTCGCCAACTATTATTGCCTCTTTGAAATTATTTAATGCTTCAATTTTGTCATGTAAAAGGACGTAATCTTCCTGGTTTTGTTTGGGGAAGGAGGGGGAGGGGGGGGCAATATACTACACTGAAGATAACTTTTTCCTCTCATTGCCTTGAATTTCGACGTGTACCGAGTCATAGTCATCCTTGTCGTGGTCTCGATTTTCAGTCGCAAAAAGTTCATTGTTTACATACCGGGTTATTTCACCACACTCCATGTGCGAACTTTATTGAAATTATTTTTTCCAGAGGTTATTTCTGTTGTCAAACTGCTGTTTGAATTAAACAAATAGTGAGGCAGAGCATTAATACTGGACGCTCTGACGTTGTCTCTGAGGATAATTTGTCCCCCTTTTTTTTGGAATATATTACGAGCATTCGTGTGGAAAAATCTTTTATTTCATCCAGCTAGACTTGTCTGCCGTCCCGATTAGTTAGTTTAAATTTCTGGGCTCACTGGTACCTGAGTAGGTGTGAGAGTATGTCTGTGAGACTCAGCAAATGTAAGGACGGACCTGCATTATTTACTCTGGCCACGGCGGGAGGGAGAACAGACAGACAGACAGACAGGCGAAGTACACCAAGTTCCTGAAGACTAAAGACTCTACAAGGTCCTGAAGACCAAAGACTCTACAAGGTCCTCAAGACTAAAGACTCTACAAGGTCCTGAAGACTAAAGACTCTACAAGGTCCTGAAGACCAAAGACTCTACAAGGTCCTCAAGACTAAAGACTCTACAAGGTCCTGAAGACCAAAGACTCTACAAGGTCCTCAAGACTAAAGACTCTACAAGGTCCTCAAGACCAAAGACTCTACAGGTCAAGACAAAGACTCTACGTTCGAAGACTAAAGACTCTACAAGGTCTTGAAGACCAAAGACTCTACAAGATCCTGAAGACCAAAGACTCTACAAGATCCTGAAGACCAAAGACTCTACAAGGTCCTCAAGACTAAAGACTCTACAAGGTCCTGAAGACCAAAGACTCTACAAGGTCCTGAAGACCAAAGACTCTACAAGGTCCTGAAGAC
Source organism: Cherax destructor (assembly GCA_009830355.1). Classification (NCBI taxonomy): domain Eukaryota; kingdom Metazoa; phylum Arthropoda; class Malacostraca; order Decapoda; family Parastacidae; genus Cherax; species Cherax destructor. Next base: position 89,327 of record WNWK01004790.1, read on the forward strand.
TAAAGACTCTACAAGGTCCTGAAGACCAAAGACTCTACAAGATCCTGAAGACCAAAGACTCTACAAGGTCCTCAAGACTAAAGACTCTACAAGGTCCTGAAGACTAAAGACTCTACAAGGTCCTCAAGACTAAAGACTCTACAAGGTTCTGAAGACCAAAGACTCTACAAGATCCTGAAGACCAAAGACTCTACAAAACTAAAGACTCTACAAGGTCCTGAAGACTAAAGACTCTACAAGGTCCTCAAGACTAAAGACTCTACAAGGTTCTGAAGACCAAAGACTCTACAAGATCCTGAAGACCAAAGACTCTACAAGGTCCTGAAGACCAAAGACTCTACAAGGTCTTGAAGACTAAAGACTCTACAAGGTTCTGAAGACCAAAGACTCTACAAGATCCTGAAGACCAAAGACTCTACAAGGTCCTGAAGACCAAAGACTCTACAAGGTCCTGAAGACTAAAGACTCTACAAAGTCCTGAAGACCAAAGACTCTCAAGTCCTAAGACCAAAGACTCTACAAGGTCCTGAAGACTAAAGACTCTACAAGGTCCTCAAGACTAAAGACTCTACAAGGTCCTGAAGACCAAAGACTCTACAAGGTCCTCAAGACTAAAGACTCTACAAAGGTAAGACCAAGGGAAGGGGTTAGACTAATGAACTTTACCAGTCTCTCGAGGCGTAGCCAGATGAAATTAATAATAACGAGGGACACCAATCACATCTTTTGCTAAGGTCTGTGATAATTTTATAAGTGATAGGATCACAAAATCCATGGTAGCGAACAAGATAACAGAGATAATGTGTATCTCATCGACCCCACAGTGAAGAGATGTTAGAGTTTCCATAGAGGCTTTCCACTGGGGACACACGGAACGACCCCAGACAAAGGCAATCCTTGATGATTAACGACGTAAAGTTCAGAAAAGGGAGCTGTAGATAGGGAGAAATATATCAAGTCTGTATAGTCTGTTTTCTACAGCCACTGAAGATAAATGAAGATGAAGAGGGGATCACCTTTCACATCCCAGGAATAAAAAAGCAGTGTTTAGTGAAGCCGTTTTATGGCGACCGACATTCAACAACGAAAATAAAAAGGAGGCTGAGAGCCGACGAGAGGCGCTAAACACATCTGTATTAAAAGAGACTTTCATTAAAATATGACGACGTTTCACTTACCAGAGGTAAAGCCCCGTGTTTGTGAGCGAAACGTCGTTTCAATTAAAATATCTTAGTTTGTCATAGGTGTGTATCCCCACCAGTATAAATCATACTGGAAATGCCGGGAATAGAGACCGAGCGCCGTAGGAAAATTATTAAGCTCGTTATCAGTTGTAAGAAGCAGCTGTGTGAAGTGTTAAGGCAAAGGTAAACACTGAGCAGCTGGAAGAGTCGAGTGGTGACACGTGTTGAACCATGCTGTCAGGTGTTGAACCATGGGAACATGGTGACACGTGTTGAACCATGGGAACAATGGTGACACGTGATGAACCATGGGAACAATGGTGACACGTGATGAACCATGGGAACAATGGTGACACGTGATGAACCATGGGAACAATGGTGACACGTGATGAACCATGGGAACAATGGTGACACGTGCTGAACCATGGGAACAATGGTGACACGTGCTGAACCATGGGAACAATGGTGACAGGTGAATAAATTAGATACTGATCTAACACTTGGGTATCTTTACTGTGGAAACGTTTCGCCCACCAGTGGCTTCCTCAGTCCAATACAGAGAAGAATAGTTGAAGATGAGAAGAAGCTTGAGGCAATCAGTCCCTCGGCCTGGAGTTGATGTGATCAGTCCATCAATCTTGATAGAAATACAGCATATGCGCGGAGAAGGGACTTATATATTGTAGAGAGGTGAGGCGAAGCAGTAGTAGGCGATATCACCTTGGGAAAATCCACAGGTCACATAGGTTAAGCAAGTGTAGAATTCCCTGTGTCAATATTCCAAGATGTTGGTTTGTCCGACAGGAATGTAGATAAATGGTTCAGAAAACCGACAAGTTGATAAAGTAGACACTTGCGCAACACTTGTGCAACACTTGTGCAACACTTGTGCAACACTTGGATGACTTTACTGAGGAAACGTTTCGCCGACCAGTGGCTTCCTCAGTCCAATACAGAGAAGAATGGTTGATGATCAGGAGTTTGAGGTAACCAGTCCCTGAGCCTGGAGTCGATGTGAATACAACTTTCTGTAGGTGTTTAGGAGAGTACCTAGTTATGTGAAGCATTACACCCACACTAGTACCTACGAACTACCCTATACTAGTATAAGCTATTTAAATAAGAATTATAACATGTAATTTAATTTTCATGTGACCATTGCACTAGCGTTATAAGACACGATGTAGACACCTGCTGTCCCTGTTCACCCATCAGTAAAATAGGTACCTGGGCGTTAGTCGACTGGTGTGGGTCGCATCCTGGGACAAAATTGACCTACTTTTCTATATAGTAGTATGTCATTGATGTTGTGATGTAGTCAGTGTACTTGTGAGGTCTACCTAAGCAGCCACACCTTACCTTGGTAAATAGCTGTCAGACACGACTCTCTGATTAAGGCTCAGGTCTTCGTCTTTTGGACTAGCGTCAGGTTTCGGCGTCAGGTCAAAGCACGTGGTGCACTCCTCATTGGCGGGATGCTTGGAGGACCATATAAGGCCGAGGAAACAACTAGAGAGGAACATTCGGGCAGAGCTCTGGCCTGTGTGCAGAGCTCTGGCCTGTGTGCAGAGCTCTGGGCACGAGATTCTAGCAGAGCGGCTGTCGGTGTGCAGAGCTCTTGCAGAAGGGTGCTGGAGTCTCTCTGGAGGAGACTGTTGGAGACACTGGGCAGAGTACTGGCTTGGAGCAGTGCTCGTGTAGGTCTTGAGACCTGTGACTGAGTTCCTGTGGTGAACTGTCCTCTGAACTATATTGTAAGTTATATTCTGTTTCGTCAGTTGATTGTATTCCCTGTCTCCCTGCTAATGTGTACAATCCCCATTTATCTAGACCCAATAGTATTCCCCTGTTCCCAAATATGTTATTGTACAAGGACTTAAAAATAAACTGTTTGAGTGGAATAGTAATATTCACTGTCCCCGTTATATTCTTTATTCTTATACTTTATTTTATTATTTATATTTCAAGTACTAAGAGGGTGAGTAGTGTAGAGTTAATGAGAGGTGATGGTGTAGTCACCAGTGACCTCACATGACCTCCGCTCCTCACAAGACTCGCCTCTCCTGCCTCTCGCCGATCCCTTTACTCCCATATTCCCCAATTATCAAACCCATTCCGTTACCCCCCTTACATGACAATGTCAGCTAGGCCTGTATACCTTGTACATGTACTTGTAGAAATAAAGTTATTATTATTATTATTATTATTATTATTATTGTTATTGTTATTATTATTATTATTATTATTATTATTATTATTATTGTTATTATTATTATTATTATTATTATTATTATTATTATTATTATTATTATTATTATTATTATTATTATTATTATTATTATTATTATTGTTATTATTAGTAGTAGTAGTATTATAGGAAATGTTTATTATAAATGCAGGAATTATTGCATCAAGCACAAGAGATGCTTTGCTACAATGTTATTGAAACTGTTGTGGTGTGACATCTCGAGGTGACGTCAGGGCAGACGTCGTGAGTAACGTCAGGCAGCATGGTGATGTCGTGGGGTGACATCATGAAGTGACGTCAGGGAAGACGTCCTGGGTGATGTCGTGAGGTGACGTCGGGCAGACGTCCTGGGGTGACGTCCTGGAGTGACGTCGGGCAGCAAGGTGGTGTCGTGGGGTGACATCATGAGGTGACGTCGGCAACCAACAAGTGGCTTGAACATCTGGCTTGATAACCCACATGGCTTGTAGATCCGCTCCTCCCTCCCCTACTCACAAACACGTGGAGAAACAACCACACTGAGCACCACACAACTCACCTTTGACTTGCTAAAATAGCGGTGCTGAGCTGATAACAACAGTAGAAACATACAGGTGACTAAAGAACAGTATGGAATGCTGTAAAGACCCAGCTGACGCCACGAAGATACTCTTCTGAGGTTACGTTACTATATTTGGATTCCTGGTACACAGGGCCATGCCCGGGAGAGAGTGACGGAGTAGACCTTGTTGACTGAGTGACCTCGGCTGCCAGAATGAGACAGGGTAAGTGTGGTGCGGGCTGAGATTAGTAGGCCTATAGATCGCAAGTAAGTAAGTTTATTCAGGTATGCACAAATACAGTTACATAGATTATCATACATAGGAGCAAATGTGTAGAGAACCTAGGATAATCCAAAAAAGTCAGAGTGACTTATTTCCATGGCGGCACCATAGTGCCGCAGAATATGAACCCAGCTGTGGGCATACAGACTGCACTCAGCGTTGCTTCTGCTGCGTCGCCTCAGTCCCACTCCAGCTGTGTTAAGAACGAGATAGACGAGTCAAATATTTTTTCCCCACTGATTTCATGTTCTGAATATGAGGGTTCCACTACACAGAAATATGAGGGTTTCACTCTACACAGAAGTATGAGGAAACCATACCATGGGCTGGGATAGAACCCGCGGTCAAAGAGTCATAAAACTCCAGACCAACGGATCACAGTGGTGCCTATGCTAACCTTCCTATGGTATAGAAATATACCTAGTTGGATGAATCTTATTGTAGCCAGCTGGCCCAGTGGCTAGCGCGTCGGTCTGGAGTTTTATGACTCTCTGACCGCGAGTTCTATCCCCACCCGTGGTATGGTTTGTTTGCATTTGTGTCATTACGATTTCGAGTGTCAGAAGTACGAGGGTTTCACTACACAGAAGTACGAGGGTTTCACTACACAGAAGTACGAGGGTTTCACTACACAGAAGTACGAGGGTTTCACTACACAGAAGTACGAGGGTTTCACTACACAGAAGTACGAGGGTTTCACTACACAGAAGTACGAGGGTTTCACTACACAGAAGTACGAGGGTTTCACTACACAGAAGTACGAGGGTTTCACTACACAGCAAAACTTGTAATTAGTAACAATACTAAGACTACGTAGGTAAACAATACTAAGACTATGTAGGCAAACAATACTAAGACTATGTAGGTAAACAATACTAAGACTATGTAGGTAAACAATACTAAGACTATGTAGGTAAACAATACTAAGACTATGTAGGTAAACAATACTAAGACTATGTAGGTAAACAATACTAAGACTATATAGGTAAACAATACTTTGACTATATAGGTAAAGAATACTAAGAGTATGTAGGTAAACAATACTAAGACTATGTAGGTAAACAATACTAAGACTATGTAGATAAACAGACTGTGTAGAACACTGTACGACTCTCAAGTGACTCCTTAACTCACCTACAGTATTGGTTCCTGGGGATCGACTACAGTATTGGTGCCTGGGGATGTACTACAGTATTGGTGCCTGGGGATCGACTACAGTATTGGTGCCTGGGGATCGACTACAGTATTGGTGCCTGGGGATCGACTACAGTATTGGTGCCTGGGGATCTATTACAGTAAATTACCTAAACCAGGGAACGGGTGGGGGTCTGAACCCATGGCGAGTCAGCCACTCGCCATGGGTTTGAACCCCAACCGTTCCCTGGGTTTGTTTGCAATCGTGTTAATACGATTTCGTGAGTCATAACTCAGCTAAAACCAATAATAACTCAAAAAGCGGCTGTACGAACGATCGCCCACTCCGGTGCCAAACAACATAATCTCCCCCTCTTCAAAAATTGAAACTTACTTAATATACCTAATACTTACTCGTACCACTGTGCCTATATATACGTACCTGACAATCATTTCTAATATAAACTCTGCTGTGAGTCCCTTCCTTGACAGCTGCAACAGAACTCACGGCCACAACACAAGTCACAAAACTCTTTTATAAATCTCTGTGTTTGACTCAGCCTGTGTAAAAACTCAGAGCGCAAAAAAATGTCCTAAAATCTGGAAGTCTCTTTCTGAAGATGCCAAAGGTTCTCTGTCTGCCAACTGCGTCAACTCTACGGTTAAAAAGCACCTGCTTACCTTAACGTGACCTTGACAGCAATACAATATAATAAAGAAATACCAAACAGGAGATTTAACAATGCAGAACAAGCCACTTGGGGTTGGAAATCCTTAGCTCTAGACCCTTCGCACTCTCATGCTTCGTTAGGAGCTATGCAATGTTGCAAGACAACAACAATAGGAAGGAGATACAATTATAGATACGATTCCCAGATATACACGATACATACGACTGAGATCACTGGAGTACGGCACGGTGAGAGGTCCCGGCATATTCACTCTGAACACTGAGACCCAAAGTTATATTTCTGGGTTATCCTGAGTAATAGACTGTTCAGAGCTGAGAGGAAACTTGCTTCCTGTCACTTCGAGCCCCGTCCTATCAAGAGGGTAAGGGGGTGACTAGCTTACTAGTTCCCCTCTCTCCCCCATTACTCCCCCACCTACCCCATCCTAACCTCCCCACAATACACTGCCTAACCACGCACACACTACTTACACTGCTGTACTACCTCTCCGGTCTTCTTTTCCGGCAACTTCGCCTCTGGCGACTTAAAACAAGGCAAGGTGGCCATCCAGGAGCCCGTGTGGTATATTAAACTCTGGCCGATCATTGCCTTGGGCCCCGTCCCCCTCACTCCTCGAGGCTAGGCTGTCTTAAGGCTGATCTTCATAAGTCAGCTGTAGTAGGACACCTAGAAAAGTTCTTTTTTTATAGCATATCTTATGAATCAGCTGTACCTTGCTGGGCAACATGCCGAAGACAAGAGTAAGAATTCAGTCTAGTATGTCCAAGAGGGACATACTAGACTGTATTTGTTCTAATACCAATGTTGCACCTGTGGATGTATTCCAAACACACTCTGGTTTTGTACTTCTACTCTTCTCTGAAGAGGAGCAGTTCCAGTTGCTGAAGAATGATGTTCTTGAAAAACTAAATAATGTGGGTATCATGCCCATTCCACCAGACAGCTAGCAGGCCCAGCCTACTGTATTTGTTGCAATAATCAACACTGTCATGAGAGACTGCACTTCTGAACAACTTGTTGAGGGAATTAATCAAGAAAACTCCGAGTTCAGGGTTCTCAAGGCATATAAATCTGCCAAAAGTTCAAACACTAAAACTAATCCTAGAGACACAGGAAGGAGCCAAAATCATCTGTGAAAATAGAATGAAAAGCCCTGGAACCAGGTGTACACCAGACCAAGACTCTATGGAAAGTTTTTTCAATGTCACTCAATGTTTCAAGTGCTATGAGTTCGGTTCCCTCGAGGGAGGTTCATTGACGCTGGTGAGGGGCTCTTGATCTAAAAAATTGGATCTGTGCTCCAGTTCCCTGAATTGAGCCTGAATTCCTTCCATCCCCTCCACATGCGCTGTATAATCCTACGGGTTTAGCGTTCCCCATGATTATAAGTAAAATAATATGAGTTCGGTCATAACACAAATAAATGTAGCAGCCAAACAACGATCTGCTCTGGTCAGGTTTTCAGGAACTGCCCCAACAGGAACAACCCCAAGTGTGCCTTTTGTAAAAGGAAACACCACGCTGTCTCCCCCAGCTGCCCTATCAGGAAATCTACAATCCAGCAAATTCTGGATGGTAAGAAACAAGCGAACTCCAAGAAAGCCACTACCCAAGCACCACCAACGATGTCCCAGGACTCCTTCCTTAATCTACCTGGATCTGGTGGAACTCCTGCTGCCACCTTTACCAACTATAATGCTTGGACTTTTGCCCCTCCTGCAGCCCCCCACCCTAACCCCAACATGCACCAAGCCCAAGGACCATCATCCAACCCTATATCCCCCTGGTCCTCAGAGGCAGACGTTATGAGAGATACCCTGATGTTCATGTTGTCCCGGGAGATCGCAGGTACCAAAGTCCAGCTCTGCTCGTCTGTTCTAAATGACCTGTTAGTAGCAAATGGAGCCAGGCCCTTAATCATTCCAGATAGTGGGAGCTCAGTAATAGACCATCCTCCTCAAGCCAGGAAGTATGTGCCCTCCTCAGCAACCACACATAATCAAACCTCATCTACGACTAGCAAGAACTCTATGTACCAGACAGAGAAAACCCTCCTCAACCAACAAACACCACCGACGACATCATCAACACA
>WNWK01004790.1:102500-132521 GCA_009830355.1 Cherax destructor
TTTCCAAATTGGAGTTAATTCTCCACAACAGTGGGATTCATAGTAGTCACGGGGACCACACTCCCACCATAATGGGATTCATGGTAGTCACAAGGACCACACTTCGACCACGATGGGATTCATGGTGGTCACAGGGACCACACTCCCACCAGTGTGATTTATGGTATTCACGGGGACCACACTCCCACCACAGTGGGATTCATGGTAGTCACAGGGACCACACTCCCACCACGATGGGATTCATGGTAGTCACAGGGACCACACTCCCACCATGATGGGATTCATGGTAGTCACAGGGACCACACTCCTACCACAAGGGGATTCATGGTAGTCACAGGGACACACTCCTACCACAGTGGGATTCATGATAGTCACAGGGACCACACTCACCATAATGGGATTCATGGTAGTCACAGGGACCACATTCCTACCACAATGGGATTCATGGTAGTCACAGGGACCACACTCCTACCACAGTGGGATTCATGGTAGTCACAGGGACCACACTCCTACCACAATGGGATTCATGGTAGTCACAGGGACCACACTCCTACCACAGTGGGATTCATGGTAGTCACAGGGACCACACTCCTACCACAATGGGATTCATGGTAGTCACAGGGACCACACTCCTACCACAATGGGATTCATGATAGTCACAGGGACCACACTCCTACCACAATGGGATTCATGGTAGTCACAGGGACCACACTCCTACCACAGTGGGATTCATGGTAGTCACAGGGACCACACTCCTACCACAATGGGATTCATGGTAGTCATGAGGACCACATTCTCACCACAATGGGATTCATGGTAGTCACAGGGACCACATTCCCTCCACAGTGAGACTCATGGTAGTCACAGGGACCACACTCCCACCATAATGGGATTCATGGTAGTCACAGGAACCACACTCCCACAAGTGTGATTTATGGTATTCACGGGGACCACACTCCCACCACAGTGGGATTCATGGTAGTCACAGGACCACACTCCCACCACAGTGGGATTCATGGTAGTCACAGGGACCACACTCCTACCACAATAGGATTCATGGTAGTCACAGGGACCACACTCCCACCACAATGGGATTCATGATAGTCACAGGGACCACACTGCCACCACAGTGGGATTCATGGTAGTCACAGGGACCACACTCCTACCACAGTGGGATTCATGGTAGTCACAGGGACCACACTGCCACCATAATGGGATTCATGATAGTCACAAGGACCACACTGCCACCACAATGGGATTCATGGTAGTCACAGGGACCACACTCCCACCACAATGGGATTCATGGTAGTCACAGGGACCACACTCCTACCACAGTGGGATTCATGGTAGTCACAGGGACCACACTGCCACCACAGTGGGATTCATGATAGTCACAGGGACCACACTGCCACCACAATGGGATTCATGGTAGTCACAGGGACCACACTGCCACCACAGTGGGATTCATGATAGTCACAGGGACCACACTGCCACCACAATGGGATTCATGGTAGTCACAGGGACCACACTCCCACCACAATGGGATTCATGGTAGTCACAGGGACCACACTCCTACCACAATGGGATTCATGGTAGTCACAGGGACCACACTCCTACCACAGTGGGATTCATGATAGTCACAGGGACCACACTCTCACCATAATGGGATTCATGGTAGTCACAGGGACCACATTCCTACCACAATGGGATTCATGGTAGTCACAGGGACCACACTCCTACCACAGTGGGATTCATGGTAGTCACAGGGACCACACTCCTACCACAATGGGATTCATGGTAGTCACAGGGACCACACTCCTACCACAGTGGGATTCATGGTAGTCACAGGGACCACACTCCTACCACAATGGGATTCATGGTAGTCACAGGGACCACACTCCTACCACAATGGGATTCATGATAGTCACAGGGACCACACTCCTACCACAATGGGATTCATGGTAGTCACAGGGACCACACTCCTACCACAGTGGGATTCATGGTAGTCACAGGGACCACACTCCTACCACAATGGGATTCATGGTAGTCATGAGGACCACATTCTCACCACAATGGGATTCATGGTAGTCACAGGGACCACATTCCCTCCACAGTGGGACTCATGGTAGTCACAGGGACCACACTCCCACCATAATGGGATTCATGGTAGTCACAGGAACCACACTCCCACAAGTGTGATTTATGGTATTCACGGGGACCACACTCCCACCACAGTGGGATTCATGGTAGTCACAAGGACCACACTCCCACCACAGTGGGATTCATGGTAGTCACAGGGACCACACTCCTACCACAATAGGATTCATGGTAGTCACAGGGACCACACTCCCACCACAATGGGATTCATGATAGTCACAGGGACCACACTGCCACCACAGTGGGATTCATGGTAGTCACAGGGACCACACTCCTACCACAGTGGGATTCATGGTAGTCACAGGGACCACACTGCCACCATAATGGGATTCATGATAGTCACAAGGACCACACTGCCACCACAATGGGATTCATGGTAGTCACAGGGACCACACTCCCACCACAATGGGATTCATGGTAGTCACAGGGACCACACTCCTACCACAGTGGGATTCATGGTAGTCACAGGGACCACACTGCCACCACAGTGGGATTCATGATAGTCACAGGGACCACACTGCCACCACAATGGGATATGGGATTCATGGTAGTCACAGGGACCACACTGCCACCACAGTGGGATTCATGATAGTCACAGGGACCACACTGCCACCACAATGGGATTCATGGTAGTCACAGGGACCACACTCCCACCACAATGGGATTCATGGTAGTCACAGGGACCACACTCCTACCACAATGGGATTCATGGTAGTCACAGGGACCACACTCCCACTACAATGGGATTCATGGTAGTCACAGGGACCACACTCCTACCACAATGGGATTCATGGTAGTCACAGGGACCACGCTCCCACTCACATAAGGTCTGATATATAGTGGAATAAATTAATCCCATTCCAATCACGATTTTGTTGTGAGTTTACAAAGTAAACGAATTTTTCACCGCTGGTGAACACTTCAATCAACATTCCCTGTACACCTCATCAATTTATCATGACAGACACGCAGGAGCTGTGACTCGACCCCCTGCAACCACAAATAGGTGAGTACACATACCCACACACACACACACACACACACACACACACACAAAGGGATGTTAGGAAGTATTTCTTCAGTCATAGAGTTGTCAGGAAGTGGAATAGCTTGGAAAGCGACATAGTGGAGGCAGAAACCATACATAATTTTAAGACTAGGTTTGATAAAGCTCATGGAGCAGGGAGAGAGAGGACCTAGTAGCAATCAGTGAAGAGGCAGGGCCAGGAGCTATGACTCGACCCCTGCAACCCCAAATAGGTGAGTACAAATAGGTGAGTACACACGCAGGGACTGACACAGAATAGAGACAATAGTACCTGGCAGGAAACGACGCTTGGAGCTTGTGCACCAGGCACAGCCAAAGGGAAGGAGGAGAAAGGAGGAGAACTCGTGTATGCACAGGCACTGGCAGACACACATGGGGCCCGAAGCAAGATGAGCAGGATAACAACACACGAGAGGGATATAGAAGAAGCAGCCAGGGTCAAGAAGAGCACCACAGGAACAACGAATGTGAGCACAGAAACAGCATATGAGAGGGTAGACAAAGCAGCAGACACGCTAAACACGGAGACCCCAACAACACACTGCAGCGGACAGGGACGTATGAGCAGACCGGACACACAAAGGAACATGGGAAATACATCCATGACAGCACCGGGAGAGGCTAATGCACCTTTGACAAGGCAATGGGAGACACAGTGGGAGGAGGAAAGGGAGAAGTCGATCTTTATCTATTTCCTGAAGGAAGTCGAAGGGGACACCCACGACAGAAGGAAACAGGAGGAGAAAGAAAAGATCGATGGTATCATGCTAGCAATAGGGGGAGACTCATCCCAAGTGACAAATTTTCGGAGAATCGTGTGGTACACAAAGGGAAGAAATCGACCCCTCAAGGTAATATTCAAGGCAGAATCAGCCCGCACCATGATCCTGCAAGAGAAAGCTCGGCTGAGGACGAACCAGGGGTACCGGAATGTATACCTAGATCGGGACAGAACGCAGGAAGAAAGGGAGGCCCGGAGGGAGAAGATAAAAATAAGAAGAGAGGAGGGAGGGGAGAAAGCGAGATACGGAGGACACCAAGACCAAGCAGGACAAACACACACACTGGAAGTACCCTCAGTGGGCCTCAAATCACAAACAACCCACGACAACCATACACTCTAGCACCACACCCACTTATCAGGCCCCCTGTCCCCACCCTAGCAAATGATAACCCACCGTCACAGTTACCCCCCACCCCCACCTCAAACTCCACCCCACCTGCCCATACCCCAACCATACAATCACCCCCACCCATGCCGCAACCCCCTGTGGGCACCCTGCCCACACCCCCAACCCACCAAGATCTCCCCAGGGCCACAGTATTGGAAACAAGGTTGAAGGTTTGGTACACAAACGCGGATGGAATTACGAATAAGTATGAAGAGTGGAATGAAAGAATAGATGAGGCATCTCCAGACATCATAGCGGTCACAGAAACTAAACTAAATGAGACAGTAACAGATGCAATCTTCCCACAGGGATATCAGATCCTGAGGAAAGATAGGAGGAGCAGGGGGGGAGGAGGGGTCGCACTGCTTGTAAGGCACCGTTGGAGATTCGAGGAAATGGTAGGAGTGGAGGTGGGTAGAGAACGGGACTTCATAGTAGGTACCATCCAGTCTGGGGAGCATAAGATAGTCATTGCAGTGATGTATAACCCACCACAGAACTGCAGGAGGCCAGGAGAAGAATACGATGAGAAAAACAGAGCGATGGTGGACACCCTGGCGGAGATGGCAAGAAAAGCACACATGAGCAGAGCGAAGCTACTGGTCATGGGAGATTTCAACCACAGGGAGATCGACTGGGAGAACCATGAACCACGTAGGGGTCCAGAAACTTGGAGAGCCAAGATGATGGACGTGGTACTGGAAAACCTGATGCACCAACATGTCAGGAACACGACCAGAGAGAGAGGAGAAGATGAACCAGCAAGATTGGACCTTGTATTCACCCTGAACAGCTCAGATATTGAAGACATAATGCATGAGAGCCCCCTGGGAGCCAGTGACCATATGGTGCTTAGCTTTGAGTACATTGTAGAGCTACAGGTGGAGAGGGAAAACAGTACCGATAGAGATAAACCAGACTTTAAAAGAGGAAACTACACGGGCATGAGGATTTTCCTGCAGGACGTTCAGTGGGAAAGGGAAATGGAAGGACTGACAATAAATGAAATGATGGAATACGTAGGGGCAAAGTGCAAGGAGGCAGAGGAACGGTTTATACCCAGAGGCAAAGGATTAAATGGGAAGGCCAGAAAGAGCCCCTGGTTTACCCAAAGGTGCAGGGAGGCAAAGACTCAGAGTATCAGAGAATGAAAATGGTACAGAAGGCAAAGAACCCAAGTAAAAAAGAGATTAGTAGAAGAGCTAGAAACGAGTATGCACAAGTACGGAGGGAGGCCCAGAAACAGTACGAAAATGACATAGCATCGAAAGTTAAGTCCGACCCGAAACTGATGTACAGTCACATCAGAAGGAAGACAACAGTCAAGGACCAGGTGATAAGGCTGAGGAGAGAAGATGGGAAACTCACAAGTAATGATCAAGAGGTATGTGAGGAGCTCAACTTGAGGTTTAAGGAAGTATTCACAATGGAGGAAGGAAGGCAGCTGGGTATACAGGACGTGGTTCGTCACCAACAAGGGATGTACCAAGTGCTAGAAGGCATACACACAACTGAGGAGGAAGTGAAGCAGTTACTCAGTGACCTCGATACCTCAAAGGCGATGGGTCCGGACAATATCTCCCCGTGGGTTCTTCGGGAAGGAGCTGAGGTACTGAGTGTGCCACTTACCATAATATTCAAAACATCCCTTGAAACTGGGCAGCTACCTGAGGTATGGAAGAAGGCCAACGTAGTCCCCATTTTTAAAAAAGGAGACAGAAAAGAGGCACTAAACTATAGACCAGTGTCACTTACATGTATAGTGTGCAAAGTCCTGGAGAAAATCATCAGGAAAAGAATGGTGGAACACCTTGAGCTGAACAGGATAATAAACACCAGTCAGCACGGATTCCGGGAAGGCAAATCCTGTGTAACAAACCTCCTAGAGTTCTATGATAAAGTAACAGAGGTAAGGCAGGAGAGAGAAGGGTGGGTTGATTGCATTTTCCTGGACTGCAGGAAGGCCTTCGACACAGTTCCTCACATGAGATTAGTAAAGAAGTTGGAAGAACAAGCAGGTATAACAGGAAGGGCACTGGAATGGATCAGGGAATACCTCAAAGGGAGGCAACAACGGGTCATGGTGCGTGGTGATGTATCACAGTGGGCGCCTGTGACGAGCGGTGTACCGCAGGAGTCAGTCCTAGGACCAGTGTTATTCCTGGTATATGTAAATGACATGACGGACGGGATAGACTCAGAAGTGTCTCTATTCGCTGCAAACAGACCTGGACAAGCTCGACATCTGGTCTAGCAATTGGCTTCTCGAATTCAATCCCTCCAAATGCAAAGTCATGAGGATCGGAGAAGGGCAAAGAAGACCGCTGACAGAGTACAAGCTAGGCGGACAAAGGCTACAAACCTCGGCAAAGGAGAAAGACCTTGGAGTGAGTATAACGCCAAGCACGTCTCCGGAGGCACACATCAACCAGATAACTGCGGCAGCATATGGGCGACTGGCAAACCTAAGATTAGCGTTCCGTTACCTTAACAAGGAATCGTTCAAGACACTGTATACCGTGTACGTCAGGCCCATACTAGAATATGCAGCACCAGTCTGGAACCCACACCTGGTCAAGCACGTAAAGAAACTAGAGAAAGTGCAAAGGTTTGCGACAAGGTTAGTTCCACAACTCAGGGGTCTGTCTTATGAAGAAAGATTGAGGGAAATAGGACTAACAACACTGGAGGAAAGAAGGGTCAGAGGAGACATGATAACGACATACAAAATACTGCGGGAATTGACAAGGTAGACAGTGACAGGATGTTTCAGAGAGGGAACACAGAAACAAGGGGACACAACTGGAAGCTGAGGACTCAGATGAGTCAAAGGGATGTCAGGAAGCATTTCATCAGCCACAGAGTAGTCAGGAAGTGGAATAGTCTAGAGAAAGATATAGTGGAGGCAGGAACCATACATAGTTTTAAGACAAGGTATGATAAAGCTCATGGAGCAGGGAGAGCAGAGACCCAGTAGCAGACAGCGAAGAGGCGGGGCCAGGAGCTGAGTCTCGACCCCTGCAACCACAATTAGGTGAGTACAATTAGGTGAGTACACAAGGGCAACAGAAACAATGGGGAAGACCAGAACGAGCCCTTTGTTCACCCAAAGGTGTAGAGAGGCCAAAATTAAATACGCTATAAAATGGAAGAAGTATTGAAAACAAAGAACCCAGGAAAATAAGGAGATTAGTCGAAAAGACAGAAATGAATACGCATGGATAAAGAGGGAGGTCCAGCGACAATACGAGAATGACATAGCACTGAAAGCCAAGTCTGACCCGAATCTGTTATACAGCCACATCAGGAGGAAAACAACAGTCAAGGAGCAGGTAATCAGGCTGAGGAAGAAAGGAAGGAGGGGAGATCACAAGAAAGGACCAAGAAGTATGTGAAGAACTCAACATGAGATTAAAGAAAGTACGTATTTTCAGTGGAGACAGAAAGGACTGCAGCAAACCGGAATGGAAGAGTAACCAACAGTGCTGGACACACTACGCACAACCGAGGAGGAGGTGAAGAAGCTGCTAAGTGAACAAGATACCTCAAAGGACATCTCTCCGTGGGTCCTGAGAGAGGGAGCAGAGGCGCTGTGTGTGTCACTAACAACAATCTTCAATACATCTATCGAAACATGGCGAGTACTTGAGGTGTGAAAGATAGCAAATGAAGTCCCAATTTTTAAGAAAGGAGACCGACAGGCAGCATTAAATTAAAGACCAACTTCACTGACTTGTATAGTATGCAAAGTCATGGAGAAGATTATCAGGAGAAGATTGGTTGAGTACCTAGATAGTAATGAGCTTATACACGACAACCAGCACGGTTTCAGGGAAGGGAAACCCTGTATCATAAACATACTGAAGTATTACGACAAGGTGACGGAAGTAAGACAAGAGAGAGAGAGAGGTGTAGGTAGAATACATTTTCTTGGACTGTAAGAAGGCTTTCAACACAGTTCCACACAAGAGATTAGTGCAAAAACTAGAGGACAGGCAGGTACAACATGAAAGGCACTGCAGTGGTTAAGAGAATACCTGACAGGAAGGCAACGAGTCATGGTATGTGATGAGGCATCAGAGTGGGCGCCTGTGACGAGCGTAGTTCCACAGGGGGCAGTCCTAAGTCCGGTGCTGTTTCTGATATATCTGAATGACATGACGGAAGGGATAGATTCAGAAGTGTCCTTGTTTGCAGACGATGTGAAGCTATTGCGAAGAATTCAGGTGGATGAGGATCAGGTAGGACTACAAAGGGATCTGGACAGGCTGCAAACCTGGTCCAGCAACTGGCTCCTGGAATTCAACCCTACCAAGTGTATTATTAACACAGGTAATGAATGGCCTGTAAGACCTGGTCGTAATGGGAATTGGAGCAAACAAACTCAGCAATAGACTATAATGTATATTTTGCCTTCACCCACTATATACAGATATGTTAACTATGTACAATATGTACAGATAGAATAATAAATGTACACCACAGTGACAGATGGCCAAGCAGAAGCCAGAGAGAGAACACCGTACTCAACCAGCAGGTAGGCAAGTCTGCCAATGCTTCCCGCAAGTGAACCACGTTGCTTCAGCTTTGGCAGCCTTGCCTGTGATTGGTCAATGAACCAAGGTACTGATCTAACGACGGGTACCCTATCGATCGTTAAACCCTTACCACCTGATTCGCTGGTTGGGAGACAGCCTATATGGGAGTGTGACATACGCCAAATAAATTGTAACATACTCTTTGCATGCCACAAAGTGCAGACAGAGTACAAGCTAGGGGGCCAAAGACTGCAAACCTAACTCAAGGAAAAGGATCTTGAGTATAATGCCGAGCACATCTCCTGAGGCGCACATCAATCAAATAACTGCTGCAGCAGATGGGCGCCTGGCAAACCTAAGAATAGTGTTTCGACACCATATTAAGGAATCGTTCAAGACTCTGTACACCGTGTACGTCAGACCCATATTGGAGTAGGCAGGAACAGTTTGGAATCAACACTTGGTCAAGCAGGTCAGAAAATTAGAGAAAGTGCAAAGGTTTGCAACAAGACTAGAGGTTAAAAGAAATAGACCTGATGACACTGGAGAACAGGAGGGATAGTGGGGACATGATAACGACATATAAAATTCTGAGAGGAATTGACTAGGTGGATAAGGACAGAATGTTTCTTACTTGACCCACAGCTGTGGGTCAAGTAAGAAAGAAGGTTTTGTAGATGTCCTCTGTACCAAGATTGTACTATATAATTCTTTACATTATGTCCTTGTATTGTATTGATAAAGCCACTGGCTGTCGATACGTCTACAAATACACTCAGATGTGTCTAATTCTTCATCTTGTCGGTATTGTAGACCATTTATGTACACTGGATGAACACTGCAAGAGGGCTTCTGGCCCATACAAGGCCGCCTCTCAAAAATAACCATTCCCACCCACCCACTTGTCCAACCTTTTCCTAAAGCTACGCAAGCATTAGCTGCAATACCTCAGGTACTAGCCCATCCCTTCTCACTCAGCAGGTGTGGAAATAAACAAGCATTTCTCGTGACCATGAGAGGCTCAGGACGGAGGCTTGTCCAGTCGTATCATTATAATCAATACTAAGCGCTAAACTCACCAGGGTCATGCAACGCTGCAACTGTCAAGTCATAGAGAGAGTATTTTTTTTTACATTCGCAGTGTAAGCTGAAATTTATTTGATACGATTTCCGGTTAAAATTTTCACTACACAGAAAAATGGTCAAATCCTCGACTGCCAACTTGAATTTCACTCACTCAGGATGCATTTTTTTCTTTACATAAATGATATACAACACCGACAAGATAAAAATAAGACATAAGTGCAACATCTTGGTATCTTTATTATAGACGTTTCGCCAACCAGTGGCTTTATCAACACAAATTTAAGGACAAAAGTTGGAAATCAGTAGAACTATATACACTGGGGAATCCCTCCTACCAGTGACAATGTCTTCGTCTTCTACACGTCCCTCATCACCTGACGCCAATATATATGTGCCAGCTAACCTTGCCTATACAGAGTGCAACGGACAAATGAAGGAGTAGCAGCAGCAAAACACACAGCAAGATGCATTCTTCAGCTTCCCCAGTGCTCGGGCTTAATGTCCAAAGCTGGGGTGTGGCTCCAAAAGGATCCTGTAGTGCTTCCTGCCTTTGCACCTCCTGACAGTGTCCGCTGCTATGCAGCTGCCACATCCTTCCAGCCCAGTGTGGGCGGGGTTTGTGGCAGCCCAAGGTGCCTAGCTTCTCCCTTCGAGCCCCGTGGGGGTGGGGAATGGGGCTAGGCCTGGGGACAGTTGGTCCCAGAAGACGAGGAGGTACTTGTACCTCCTCCCATGGCAGACATTGGTCTGAGACACTTCCACGACAGGGAGCCAAGGCCGGGCCTCCTCTTGGAAAAGGCCCAGGCCGGCCAATTATACCGGCGAATCTAAAACAACAACTGGCCTATGCTTCAGATTCTTCAAGACTACGGTGCTCTTCACAATCTCCAAGACTGAGGGACTGATTACCTCATCTTTTGTATATAGTTCTGTGTTCCAAATTTTGTGCTTGAATTTGTATTGATAAAGCCACTGGATGGCGAAACGTCTATAATAAAGATACACAGATGTTGCACATGTGTCTAATTTTCACCTGTTTTTATAACATTTTAAGAATTTTTGAAGTTACTGAGCCATGCCAGGATACTGGGGATGGCTGGGTTCAATAACTTTGATCACAGGACACCTCTGCATATACTAACTGTTCATACAATCTGGTCATCGTTACCGTACGCCAGTGTTGTTGATAATAATCAAAACCAAGCGCTAAACCCACAAGGGTCATACAGCACACACAGTGTTGAAAAAAGTGAAGCGCATTCAATGAGGCTTTATTATGTTGTGAGAGAAATGACATCGAAAATCTGGAAGGTAAAAACAGGTCAGGCAGTCACTTGAAGTTGACGAACGACACACTTGTGCAACTTTTGGCAATCTTCATTGTGGAAACGTTTCGCCAACCAGTGGTTTCTTCAGTTCATTTATTATTATTAATAGGTTGGTAGACAGCAACCACCCAGGGTGGTGCTACCGTCCATGCCAGTGTGAAACTGAAACCTGTAACTGAATGTTGGTGTCTTTTTCTGTCTCATAAACACACAAGAAAACAAGTACGTCTTCCTTCTACTTGCACTTAAGCACTCTACATATACATGTACACGTGTATATATATAGACAGATAGATATACAGTGGAACCTCGAGTTTCGGCCGTAATCTATTCCAGAAGCTCGACCGAAACTCAAATTGTTCGAAAGTCTAAGCAATATTTCCCATAAGAAATAATGTAAATCCAATTAATCCATTCCAGACACCCAAATATATTCACAAAAAAAATATTTTTTAAGAATAAATATAGTTTTACATACAGAAAACAATGAGAAATAAATATATCCATCACAATTGATCTAATATGACATAATAAACAATATTAATAAAATAGAAACATGATATATACTCTAGAATGAATAAAATATGTCATTACGAATGCCGCGAGTGGTGGTGGTGGTGGTGTTGTTGTTGGGTTATCAGGGCCACTGGCAGCATAAGCCGTTTAGTGGTGGTAGCGGCGGTGTTGTCAGTGGACCTATATACCCCCAATAACATTGGAGGAGTTAGTTTCATGTCCTTTTTCTATCGCTTAATCGCTTAACTTACTTGCTACACTGTTAATGCTACACTTTATTGCTGGCTGGCGCTATAGCCTTTATCGACTCCTGCTGCTTTAGTATCGTACATATCGTAGAATCACTGAAGAAGGCACATTCTCCCCTCTCTCTTCCTCCACTTTCGTACTTTGCTACAATTTCTTTCTTCAATTCTATCGTGTTTCTCACTTTCTTTACCAAAGGGCTGGCACTAGGAAGTTTCTTTGGGCCCATGGTTAATTATGTAGCAGTAGAACTCAATCAACAAGCACAAAAAACAATGGATTATTGTGAAATGTTTGGATGAAAGCGCAGGGTAATGTTCACTCGAGGAGAAACAAAGCCAGACTGACTCACAATGCATGCGCCGGCAGGCAGACAGGTCAAGGTACTGTTCGAAACTCAAGACAAAATTTAGCCGAAAAAAGTGACCGAAACTCAAAACGGCCGAAACTTGGGGCGGCCGAAACTTGAGGTTCCACTGTATTATATATCAATAACAACACTGCGACTAGCCGAGGATTCGAACCCATGTCGTTTTGGCCCTGCCTTGTGGTGAGCAAAAATCACATGACGCCTTAGCCCACAGGACCACACAATCCTACAAGAACCAAGCACCCAGCCAAGATAGGTGTGTTACTCTTGGTCCTATATATACTGGTTGTGGAGGCTAGTACACCAAACAGGAATAAGAATGAAATTAGTTTAGAGACACCCACACCACCGTATGTCCTCGGACTTCATCACTCCAAAGTACTTCAGACCACTGTTGAGGATTCCAGTAAAGATATTTCTTTGCATAATCCAGCCTACATTTCTTCTGTGGCTTGGACAGGATCGGTTTCTTAACCTGGCAGTGACTATTGTAGCCCAGTTCTGACACACGTCTGTTAACAGTTCTTACAGACACCTCTGAGAGAAGATGTGGGTTCTTTTCTTTCAATTCTCTAGCAGTTATCTTAGGTGTACTCTCTAACTACTTCTTTAACACAGTTAAGGTACGAACAGATGTCTTCTTCGAGGGACCAGGCTGGGGTTTGGCAGACGGTAACTCATCACCGCCACCAGCCTTGAAACGCTGCACCCAGTTCCTCACTGAACGCTCACACACACCAACTTTCTCCACTATTTCTTTCGTCTGGAGCCCAGCTTTGTGAAGCCCTATGATTTGAGCTATAGTTTAAGGTGTTAAATATTTCCTTTTACCCATAACACTGATCAACAATTTTTGAAAAGTTGTATGTGTCTTAAATGGGATTAGTTAATTCTTATGTATTTTCATGTCCTGAATCTAAATATCACCTTGAAAAATGCTTATTGGCTATATGTTTAAAGATTGGTTTGACGTACAATATGTGTCAGTATGTTTTAAATTCTAATCCGTACCTACTCTCTGCCTTTTGCTTGACGCTTATAGTGGGCTGAAGTATCATCTCTTGCCAATGTCAAGCAATAGTCTGCAAGCATTATTGTGCCCCATTTTTCCTGGTACCATTTTTCCATGGTTGAAATATCTTGGTGAAACCTTTCACCATGTTCGTCACTAACTGCTCCACAGTTCGCTGGAAAAAAGTCTAAATTTGAGTCCAAAAAGTGGATTTTAAGTGACATGTTACATACCATGTTCTTGTAAGCCTTGATGAGGTTTTCCACCAATTCTTCATAGTTGCCTTCCCTTCAGTTTCCCAGAAATCCCTTCGCCACTAACTTGAATGTTTCCCAAGCAGCTTTCTCCTCATATGTGTGGAGCCCATTTCTTATCATGGTCACCAATCTTACATCCAAAATATAGGTGATATGCCTTTCTAACCATAGCAGTTATACGGCGCTTCTGTGATACAAAGGTCACCTCACCACAAATGTAGCAGAAGTTGTCTACAATATTCACACACGTACGAGGCATCTGAAAGAAGAAAACAACAAACAATTAGAAGATAAACAGAAACGTTATTCATTACTTTATCATTATCATACAGATCATGACAGCTAAGCAGAAGTATTTATATCATTCAGTAGGAAAATAAAATTAATATAATATGTCTCACATGCATATCAATGAATATTTATTATAAGTTTAAAAAGTGTTTGGCTAAGAAAATCACCAACCTTTCACCTCAAAATATAAACTTGGAGAGCACAACCACCTTGTATGACTGCTGGAACAATAATGAAGGTCAGTGAGACTGTGAGTGTGGTAAAAAACACACTGCCACAAGCCTGTTGCAACCTGTTGTGATACGTAGGTCTATATTGAAAAGTAGAGCTAACAAACAATTTTAACTATGATATTCACTATCAGTGATCTAAAATTAATTGGAAATTGCTACTCTGGTCTCGGAAGCATTTTGATTGTTGACCAGTGTCAAACATGTATAGCCCCAAAACCAAAGGGAACACCGGACAAAAGATGAGGCAGATGAGAGACAAAAGTGCAACACTTCCTCTCACCACAGCAGCCACGTGAGCACTGAGGAGTCACTGTGGAGTGTGGCGGCATGCCATGACGTCATGCTAACGGCTGCTACCCGGCATAATGCAATGACAAAACAGACCCCCTGTATGGAAGGCCTTTGATTTTCGTCACGTCATTATGCCGGGGCGCTCACCAGGCATAATGCACTGACTAGCACTGTAGGAAAGAGTAAGGTGATGAGGATAACAAAAAATTAGGTAATGAAAGATTGGATATCAGATTGGAGGGAGTATGGAAAAAGTGAATGTATTCAGATATCTGGGAGTGGACTAGTCAGTAGATGGGTCTATGAAAGACGACGTGAATCATAGAACTGATGAGGGAGAAAAAGGTGAGTGGTACATTGAAGAGTCTGTAGAGACAAAGAACATTATCCATGGAAGCAAAATGGGGAATGTATGAGAGTATAGTTATACCAATACTCTTATATGGGTGTGAAGCATGGGTGGTGGATGTTGCAACAAAGAGAAAGCTGGAGGCAGTGGAGATGTCACGTCTGAGGGCAATGTGTGGTGTGAGTATAATGCAGAGAATCCATAGTTTGGAAATTAGGAGGTGGTGCGGGGTTACTTAAAGAATTATCCAGAGGGCTGAGGAAGGGTTGTTGGGGTGGTTTGGATATTTAGAGAGAAAGGAACAAAATAGAATGACTTGGAGAGTGTATAAATCTGTAGTGGGAGGAACGCAGGGTAGGAGTTGGCCTCGGAAAGGTTGTAGGGGATGATAAAGAAGGTTTCGTGTGCGAGCAGCTTGGACTTCCAGCAAGCATGCGTAAGCATTAGATAGGAGCGAGTGGAGACAAATGTTTTTTTATGACTAGACGTGCTGCTAGAGTGTGAGCAAGGTAACATTTATGAGGGGATTCAGGGAAACCGGCAGGCCGGACTTGATTCCTGAAGATGGGAAGTAAAGTGCCGGCACTCTGAAGGAGGGGTGTTAATGTTGCAGTTTTATAAATGTAGTATAGGTGCGCATCTGGTAAGACAGTGATGGAGTGAATGATGAAAGTGTTTCTTTTTTTGGGGGGTCACCCTACGTTGGTGAGAAATGGCTGATGTGTTAATAAAAAAAATACATAACTAAGCGCTAAACCCACTATGGTCATACAGTGCTACTTTTCAGTCCAATACAGAAAAGAACAATGGAGTCAATGTCGGTTTTCTAAACCACTTACATCACCCACTGAATGGTTCCCTTTGGGTCTAAATCATCATAATAATAATAATACTAATAATAATAATAATAATAATAATAATAATAATAATAAGTAGTAGTAGTAGGTTGGTAGACAGCAACCACCCAGGGAGGTACTACCACCCAGGGAAGTACAACCACCCAGGGAGGAACTACCACCCATGGAGGTACTACCACCCAGGGAGGTACTACCACCCAGGGAAGTACAACCACCCAGGGAGGAACTACCACCCATGGAGGACTACCACAGGTACTACCACCCATGGAGGTACTACACCAGGTACTACACCCAGGAGGTACTACCACCCAGGAGGTACTACCAGGGTACTCCCAGGAGGTACTACCACCAGGAGGTACTACCACCCAGAGGACTACACAGGAGGTACTACCACCCAGGAGGTACTAAGAACCACCAGGGAGGTACTACCACCCAGGAGGTACTACCACCAAATGGAGGTACTACCACCCAGGAGGTACTACCACCAGGACTACCACCCAGGAGGTACTACCACCCAGGAGGATCCACCCGATACTACCACCAGGAGGTACTACCACCCAGGAGGTACTACACCCAGGAGGTACTACCACCCAGGAGGTACTACCACCCAGGAGGTACTACCACCCAGGGAGGTACTACCACCCAGGGAGGTACTACCACCCAGGAGGTACTACCACCCAGGAGGTACTACCACCCAGGAGGACTACCACCCAGGAGGTACTACCACCCAGGAGGTACTACCACCCAGGGAGGTACTACCACCCAGGGAGGTACTACCACCCAGGAGGTACTACCACCCAGGGAGGTACTACCACCCAGGAGGTACTACCACCCAGGAGGTACTACCACCCAGGAGGTACTACCACCCAGGAGTACCAGAGGTACTACCACAGAGGTACTACCACCCAGGAGGTAACTACACACCAGGAGGTACTACCACCCAGGAGGTACTACCACCCAGGAGGTACTACCACCCAGGAGGTACTACCACCCAGGAGGTACTACCACCCAGGAGGTACTACCACCCAGGAGGTACTACCACCCAGGAGGTTACTACCGAGTCCCAGGGAGGTACTACCACCCAGGGAGGTACTACCACCCAGGGAGGTACTACCACCCAGGGAGGTACACCACCCAGGAGGTACTATTCCCCAGGGTTAGAGAGCTGTACTTGTTACATGATGGTAGGTTACTATTCCTTCTGTCCATAAACACTTAGGTCACACTACACATGCATGTGCACATTTATGCATACACACTGAGTTTTCTTTTATTTTATCTTAATAGTTCTTGTTCTTATTACTTTTCCTTTCATATTCAAGGGGAAATAAAATAAGAATCTTTCCTCCCTAAGCCATGCGTGTTGTAGAAGTTAACTAAAACGCCGGAAACAATGGGCTAATAAACACTTTCTCCATAAAGCTTACTAAAAATAAAAATAAAACCGTCAAAGTGGGATATTTGAATGTGCGTGGATGTAGTGCGAAAAAGAAAAAGATGATTGTGGATGTTATAAATGAAAAGAAGCTGGATGTCCTGGCTCTAAGTCAAACAAAAGCTGAAGGGGGTAGGAGAGTTTCAGTGGGGAGAAATAAATGGGATTAAGTCAGGGGTTTCAAATAGAGTTATAGCTAAGGAAAGAGTAGCAATAATGTTGAAGGATAAGTTATGGCAGGAAAGGAGGGAATATAAATATATAAATTCCAGGATTATGTGGAACAAAATAAGGGTTGGATGTGAAAAGTGGGTTATAGTAAGTGTTTAGGCACCTGGAGAAGAGAGAAGTGTAGAGGAGAGAGAGAGAGAGATTTTGGGAGATGTTGAATGAGTGCATGGGGAGTTTTGAACTAAGTGAGAGAGTATTTGTGGTTGGGGACCTGAATGCTAAAGTGGATAAGACTGTTGTGGAGGGAGTAGTAGGTAAGTTTGGGGTGCCAGGGGTAAATGAAAATGGGGAGCCTTTATTTAAACTATGTGTAGAAAGAGGCATAGTAATAAGTAATACATATTTTATGAAAAAGATGATAAATAAGTATACAAGATATGATATAGCACGTAATGAAAGTAATTTGTTGGATTATGTATTGGTGGATAAAAGGTTGATGGGTAGGCTTCAGAATATGCATGTTTATAGAGGGGCAACGGATATATCGGATCATTATTTAATTCTAGCTACAGTTAGAGTAAAAAGTAGATGTGTCAAAAGGAGAATAGCAACAACAAGTAAGAAAGAGGTTAAAGTTTTTAAACTAAGGGAGGAGGAAGTTAGGGTGAGATATCAACAACTATTGGGAAAAAGGTGGAATGATGAAGTAAAGGGTGTGATAAAAGAGAAAAAGGTCGCTTATGAGAGGTTTTTACAGAACAGAAGTGATATAAGAAGGGTGGAATATATGGAGAGTAAAAGAAAGGTGAAGAGAGTGGTGAGGGAGTCCAAAAGGAGAGCAAATGATAGAGTGGGAGAGGCACTGTCAACAAATTTTGCTGAGAATAAGAAAAAAAATTGGAGTGAGATAAATAGGTTAAGAAAGCCTAGGAAACGAATGGATTTATCGGTTAAAACAGAGTAGGGGAGTTAGTAGATGGGGAGCTGGAGGTATTGGGAAGATGGAATAAGTATTGTGAGGGACTTTCAAATATTGATGAAGAGAGGGAGGCAATAATTTCATGCACTGGACAGGGAGGTATAACATCTTTTAGGAGTGAAGAGCCAGATGTGAGTTTGGGGAAGGTGCGTGAGGCATTACGTAGAACTGAGGTGGAAATAAATGGTATAAAATACCGACACAATGGAAAAATAAACACATAAGCAGTATAATGTGATCCTTTATTGACAACGTTTCGCCCACGCAGTGGGCTTTATCGAGTCACAGACAGATCTAGATCTGTCTGTGACTCGATAAAGCCCACTGCGTGGGCGAAACGTTGTCAATAAAGGATCACATTATACTGCTTATGTGTTTATTTTTCCAGAACTGAGGTGGGGAACGTCTGGCCCGCGGGCCGTATAAGGCCCGCGAAATCATTTGGTCTGGCCCTGCCGAAGCAACCACAAGACTCGAAATTCAATAAATCTAGGAGCTTTTTTCATAGCAACACAAACTTTTATTAACCCTTGCCCATACTGATATACACTGTTTAATGAGAAAAAAATACGGAACCTAAAATCCAAATAAGTCTGCAGAATTATGAAGATACCTTTCAGGTTTTATTCGTCTTCTTCATTTCGAACTCTATTTGATTATAATAATAATAATTTATAATAATTATTCATTTCGAACATATTTCCGATGCAAAATACCATTGAGATCTTCGTCTCCACTTTCTTACTTTCATCACAACTTTCACACAAAATATCAAATAATTCCTTCGACAAACAACAAGTCGCAACAAATCGAATCTTCGGTGGTCATTTTGGCTGTTATTTCTACTGATAAAAATATCGATAGATTTTCAATAGATGTCAGGAACAGTATTAATTTTTACATTTTAGTGAAGTATGTACCGATGGGTGTGTTACACCGACCCGGACTCAGAGGAGAGTCAATGCCAGGCAGGCTGGCAGTGGAGAGTCAGTGCCAGGCAGGCTTGCAGTGGAGAGTCAGTGCCGGGCAGGCTGGCAGTGGAGAGTCACTGCCAGACAGGCTGGCAGTGAAGAGTCACTGCCAGGCAGGCTGGCAATGGAGAGTCAGTGCCATGCCGGCTGGCAGTGGAGAGTCAGTGCCAGGCAGGCTGGTAGTGGAGAGTCAGTGACAGGCAGGCTGGCAGTGGAGAGTCAGTGCCAGGCAGGCTGGCAGTGAAGAGTCAGTGCCAGGCAGGCTGGCAGTGGAGAGTCAGTGCCAGGCAGGCTGGCAGTGGAGAGTCAGTGCCAGGTAGGCTGGCAGTGGAGAGTCAGTGCCGGGCAGGCTGGCAGTGGAGAGTCAGTGCCAGGCAGGCTGGCAGTGGAGAGTCAGTGCCGGGCAGGCTGGCAGTGGAGAGTCAGTGCCAGGCAGGCTGGCAGTGGAGAGTCAGTGCCGGGCAGGCTGGCAGTGTACACGTTACGAAAGTGTTGACACACACTGAATAGTTATTTAAGCTTAAGTTGATGCAGTGTCGATCTTTCCAAGAGAAATGGACAAATTATTATTTTTTATTGAAGTCAAAGGCGAACCTGTGTGCCTAGTTTGTGGCGATGCGTCAGCAGTAATGATAAAAACCAGTCTGGAGCGTCATTGCAGCTCAAAACATGCTAAACTTAATTAACTGGGATGCCAAATGCGTCTGAATAAAATCAATGCTCTTCAGCGGAGTTTGGAATCACAACAAGCCGCTTTCACCAGACCTCGTTGTGACAAGAGACAACGTTGTTCAGACGAGTTATGTAGAGAACGAGCTGATCGCAAAGAAGCTGAGGCCTCGTGTAGAGGGAGAGTTTGTAAAGGAGTACATGGTGGTTGTTGTAGAGTTGTTAGCACCAGACAAAGTAAAATTGTTTCAGAGTGTTAGTTTGTCTCGGAGAACAGTCTCAGATTGGATTACTGACTTAGCACAAGATATTGAAAAAACACTGAAGGATTCTGCAGGAGATTTCCATTTTTTCTCTCTGGCCGTTTTCGTTCATGGGATAATTGCGGAGTTTGACACTCGAGAGGAACTGCTTTCACTGAAGCCATGCATGGCACTACATGAGGTGAGGACTTGTGTTAGAGACTTGTTTTATCAATGAAAAACATTGAACTAACATTTGAAAAGTAAAATGGCCTTACTACAGACGGAACTCCAGCCATGGTTGGCTCGTAAAAAAGGGTTAATTGCATTTGTCGTCGTCTCAGTCTTGATCCAAGTACGGCGATCTTGTTTATCACTGTGAAGTTTGCGGTGGCTGAGTCGGAGAAACATGCTCATGAGGTTTTACGAACTGCGGAATAAAGTCAAGCAGTTCATGGAGATGAGGGGAAAACCTGTCAGGGAACTTAATAATAGCAAGTGTCTGTGTGATCTAGCGTTCATGGTGGACATTACCAAGTACCTATCAGAGGTGAACGTCAAGCTGAAGGGCCCCAACCAGCTTCTCAGCTCCCTGCTTTCAAACGTGAAATAATTTGAAGCTAAATTAAGGCTGCAGAAAGTGCAACTCGAAAGGAATAACAAGGTGTATTTCCCCACTCTCGAAGGACAAAAACCTTCTACCACACTTGAATATGCTGGTGAGTGCGCGAAACTAATTGAGGCATTTAATGAAAGATTCAAGGACGTGAAAAGTAAACAAAGGAATTGAACATCTTTGCTACACCGTTCAATGTGGAACGAGCTGATGTGCCTGATAACCTGCAACACGAAATCACTCAGGTGATGAGCTGAAATCAGATTGGGGGCACGTCACAAGCGGTGTTCCACAGGGGTCAGTGTTGGGCCCCTTGTTCACAATTTACATAAACGACATAGATGAGGGAATAAATAGCGACATAAGCAAATTTGCTGATGACACCAAAACAGGCCGTCCAATTCATTCTAATGAGGACATTAGAGCACTCCAGGATTTGAATAGACTGATGCAGTGGTCGGAGAAGTGGCAGATGCAGTTTAATATAGACAAATGCAAGTTCTAAATGTTGGACAGGAAAATAACCATGCCACATATAAACTAAATAATGTAGATTATAATATTACTGATTGCGAAAAGGATATAAGAGTTCTGGTTAGCAGTAATCTGGAACCAAGACAACAGTGCATAAGTGTTCGCAAAAAAGCAACAGAATCCTTGGCTTCATATCAAGAAGTATAAATAATAGAACTCCTCAGGCTGTTCTTCAACTCTATATATCTTTGGTTAGGCCTCATTTAGATTATGCTGCACAGTTCTGGTCACCGTATTATAGAATGGATATAAATGCACTGGAAAACGTACAAAGGAGGATGACAAAGTTGATCCCATGTATCAGAAATCTTCCCTATGAGAATAGACTGAGGGCCCTGAATCTGCACTATCTAGAAAGGCGTAGAATTAGGGGGAATATGATTGAGGTGTATAAATGGAAAACAGGAATAAATAAAGGGCATGTAAATAGCGTGCTAAAAATATCTAGTCTAGACAGGACTCGCAGCAATAGATTTAAGTTGGAAAAATTCAGATTCAGGAAGGATATAGGAAAGCACTGGTTTGGTGATAGAGTTGTGGATGAGTGGAACAAACTTTCGAGTACCGTCATAGAAGCTAAGGCGTTGTGTAGTTTTAAAAATAGGTTAGACGAATACATGAGTGGGTGTGAGTTGGACCTGACTAGCTTGTGCTACTAGGTCAGATGCCGTGCTCCTCCCTTAAGTGAATGTGACCTGACCTGACTAGGTTAGGGCACTGGCTTAAGCCAGTAGGAGAATTGGACGTGCCTCGCATGAGCCAGTAAGCCTGCTGCAGTGTTTCTTCTTTCTTATGTTCTTATGAAAGCTAGGTACAACAACCTCCCACTGCTTGAGTTCTATAAACGTTACATAAGCAATGATGAAATTCCCATTTTGAGGAGACATGCATATGTGTTCGGAACAACTTACTGCTGCGAGCAGTTCTTTTTAAAACTTACCATTGCAGAGTCGACTGCGATCCAGACTGATCGACGCAAACCTGGAAAGCAGTTGCGAGTAGCAACATCAATACCAGCTAACATCACACGCCTCACCAAAGAGAAGCAGTTCCAGCCATCACATTACGCGTGAGTTAATTAAATGTTTGATCAAATAAAGCAGGCTAATTTTTAAGTTGATAATTTGGTATGGCCCGCGAATGATGTTATATCCAAATGGCCCTTGGCAGAAAAAAGATTCCTCACCCCTGATGTAGAATGTAAGGGGGTAAAGCAGCTGGAACAGATGGGATCATGACAGAAATGTTAAAAGCAGGTGGGGATATAGTTTTGAAGTGGTTGGTATTTTTGTTCAATAAATATATGATTGTGATGTTTTGAATGAAAAGAAGCTGGATGTCCTGGCTCTAAGTGAAACATTGCTGAAGGGTTAAGGAGTGTTTCAGTGGGGAGGAATAAATGGGATTAGGTTAGGGGTTTCTAAGAGTTAGAGCTAGGGAAGTAGCAATAATGTTGAAGGATAAGTTATGGCAGGAAAAGAGGGAATATAAATGTATAAATTCAAGGATTATGTGGAGTAAAATAAGGGTTGGATGTGAAAAGCAGGTCATGGTAAGTGTTCATGCACCTGGAGAAGAAAGAAGTGTAAAGAAGAGAGATTTGGGGAAATGTTGAGTGAGTGCATGAGAAGTTTTGAACTAAGTGAGAGAGTATTTGTGGCTGGGGACCTAAATGCTAAAGTGGGTAAAAATGTGGAGGAAGTAGCAGGTAAATGAAAATGGGGGGCTTTTAATTGAACTATGTGTAGAAAGAGGTTTGGTAATAATACATATTTTATGAAAGAGATAATAAATAAGTATACAAGGTATGATATAGCACGCAATGAAAGTAATTTGTTGGATTATGTATTGGTGGATAAAAGGTTGATGGGTAGGCTTCAGGATGTGCATGTTTATAGAGAGGCAACAGATGTGTCGGATCATTATTTAGTTGGAGCTAGAGTAAGAGGTATATGGGGCAAAAGGAAAATGGCAACAAGAGGTGAAAGTTTATAAACTAAGGGAGGATTAAGTTAGGGCGAGATATAAACAACTTTTGGCAGAAAGGTGGGCTAATGCAAGTATGAGTAGTGGGGAGGGGGGTGAAGAGGGGTGGGATAGTTTTAAAAATGCAGTGTTAGAATGCAGGGCAGAAGTTTGTGGCTATAGGAGGGTGGGTGCAGGAGAAAAGAGGAGTGATTGGTGGAATGATGAGGTAAGGGTGCAATAAAAGAGAAAAAGGTGACTTATGGGAGATTTTTACAAAGAGTGGTGAGGGTGCAAAAGGAGAGCAAATGATAAGAGTGGGAGAGGAACTGTCAACAAATTTTGCTGAGAATAAGAAAAAATTTGGAGCAAGATAAACAGGTTAAGAAAGCCTAGGGAACGAATGGATTTGTCAGGTAAAAACAGAGTAGGGGAGTTAGTAGATGGGGAGTTAGAGGTATTGGGAAGATGGCGAGAATATTTTGAGGAACTTTTAAAGGTTGAAGAGAGAGAGGCAGTAATTTCATGCACTGGCCAGGGAGGTATCTTTAAATAGTGAAGAAGAGCCAGATGTGAACGTGGGGGGAGGTGCATGAAGCACTACGTAGAATGAAACTGGGTAAAGCAGCTGGAACTGACGGGATCACGACAGAAATGTTAAAAGCGGGGAGGGATATAGTGGAGTGGTTGGCATTTTTGTTCATTAAATGTATGAAAAAGGGGAAGGTACCTAGGGATTGGCAGAGAGCGTGTATAGTTCCTTTATATAAAGGGAAGGAGGACAAGAGATTGTAAAAATTATAGGGGAATAGGATTGCTGAGTATACCAGGTAAAGTGTATAGTAGGGTTATTATGAAAGGATTAGAGACAAGACATAAAGCAGGATTGCAGATGAGCAAGGAGGCTTTAGAATGGGTAGGGGATGCGTAGATCGTGTTTACATTGAAGCATATAAGTGAACAATAATTAGATAAAGGAAAGGAAATTTTCATTGCATTTATGGATTTAGAAAAGGCATATGATAAAGTGGATAGGGAAGCAATGTGGCAGATGTTGCAAGTGTATGGAATACATAGTAAGTTACTAAATGCTGTAAAGTTTTCTTTATAAGGATAGTGAGGCTCAGGTTAGGGTGTGTAGGAGAGAGAAATATTACTTCCCAGTAAAAGGTCTTAGACAGGGGTGTGTATTTTCACCATGGTTAGCATATTTATGGATGGGGTTGTAAAAGAAGTAAATGTTACGATGTTGGGGAGAGGAGCGAGATTAAATTATGGTTAATTAAATACAAAATGGGAGTTGACAGTTACTTTTTGCTGATGATTCTGTGCTTTTGAGAGATTTTAAAAAAATGTTGCAAAGGTTAGTAGACGAGTTTGGGGGTAAGGGGTGTAAAGGAAGAAAGTTGAAAGTGAATATAGATAAGAGTAAGGTGATCATTATAATAAAAAAGAAGCGCTAAACCTACAAGAGTCATACAGCGCAGCAGGGCAGGGAAGGGTAGCAAGAGGGAGAGGGATTATTATTAGGTCATGCAGTGCAGCGGGGCAGGGGATAGTGCAGGGGTAGAGGGTAGCAAGAGGGAGAGGTAGAAAGGGCTGTGAGGAGTGCTAGAGGCATCATCATCAAAGTTTGTGCAGTAAATCAGTTGATGTCAAAAAGTCAATGGGAGAGTCTGGGTTAAAGGAGGGTCCATCAGCAAGAAGGGAAGATAAAGTAAGGGCATTAGAGCAGTGACAACGTCGGAGTTAAATTCTGTGTGCTCGTTGATAGAGTGGACAGTCCAACAGAATATGGCTAACAGAAACTGGAACCTGACAATTCTCACGGAGTGGAACAGGGCGCCTCTCCACGAGATACCTGTGAGTAAGAAGAGTGTGGCCGATGCGAAGACGGGAGAGTGTAGTCTCCCAACCTCCACATTGATGACAAGACAGACAGAAACCTATACTACTTGGTTTAATAGAATGCAATTTGTTATGCAGTAGATCAGACCAACATTGCTGCCAGCGGTTGCGATGGATAGAAATCACAGCAAAATAGTCTGTGAATGGAACACCTATATGAAACTGGGAGGACATGTACCACTGACCGTGCAGCAGTGTCTGCCTGTTCATTGTCCTGTACGTCAACATGACCGAGGACCCAGCAAAAAACAATATCTTTGTGCTTGCTAGAGATACGGCATAACCAAAGTTAGATACAAAGAACCAGGGGATGAGGTGAATCAAATTTTCATATAGCCTGCAGAGTACTAAGGGAGTCTGAAACTAACACAAATGGCGACACAGGCAAAGATGCAATACGGATAAGTGCTATGAGAATTGCATAAAATTCAGCTGTGAAAATGCTAGCCGAGGCTAATAAATGCTCTCGTACGACGCTGTCTGGAAACTGCTGCAAATCTGACACCGTCAGAAGACTTGAACCATCGGTGTACACTGCGATGGCATGAGAATGAGACCGGAAGTGATTAAGAAAAAGAGAGCAAGAAGCAACCATATGTATTTGGGCTTTTGCGCCTGGCAGCGGGGAAGAACAGACACGAACTGTTGGAACTTTCCTGAGGGGAAGGGAAAAGTTAGATGCTAAATGAACATAGAATGGTGGCAACTGAAGAGAAGACATGAACGAATGTAGATGAAAAGGGACAGATTAAACAGGCGGCGAACAAATAAGGAACTTCTACTTACATCCGTTACCATCCTATATATGGAAGGATTGCGGAGGTCATGAGAGTAAACAAAATATTAAGGTGATGAGGGTATCAAACGATATATGTTAAGAAAAACTGGATATCACATTGGGGAGAGGGAGTATGGAAGAAGTGAATGTTTTCAGATATTTTGGAGTTGACTTGTCGGCAAATGGATTTATGAAGGATGAGGTTAACCACAGAATTGATGAAGAAAAAATGGTGAGTGGAGCTTTGAGGTTACATTTTTTTTATTATCACATAGGCCGTTTCCCACCAAGGCAAGGTGGCCTGACAAAGAAAAACTTTCACCATTCACTCCATCACTGTCTTGCCAGAGGCGTGCTTACACTACAGCTACAAACTGCAACATTAACACCCCTCCTTCAGAGTGCCGCACTGTACTTCCCATCTCCAGGAATCAAGTCCGGCCTGCCAGTTTCCCTGAAACCCTTCATAAATGTTAACTTGCCTACACTCCAACAGCACGTCAAGTCCTAAAAACCATTTGTCTCCATTCGCTTCTAATACGCTCACTTACGCTTGCTGGAAGTCCAAGCCCCTCGCACACAAAACCTCCTTTACCCCTCCCTCCAAC
This sequence comes from Cherax destructor, assembly GCA_009830355.1. Classification (NCBI taxonomy): domain Eukaryota; kingdom Metazoa; phylum Arthropoda; class Malacostraca; order Decapoda; family Parastacidae; genus Cherax; species Cherax destructor. The sequence goes on from WNWK01004790.1 coordinate 129,128, forward strand.
CTTTTCTAGGCCGACCCCTACCCCGCCTTCCCTCCACTACAGATTTATACACTTTCGAAGTCATTCTATTTTGTTCCATCCTCTCTGTATGTCCAAACCATCTCAATAACCCCTCCTCAGCTCTCTGGATAATAGTTTTGGTAATCCCACACCTCCTAATCTCCAAACTAAGGATTCTCTGCATTATATTCACACCACACATTGCCCTCAGACATGACATCTCCACTGCCTCCAGCCTTCTCCTTGTTGCAACATTCACAACCCATGTCTCACACCCATACAAGAGTGTTGGTATAACTATAGTCTCATACATTCCCCGCTTTGCTTTCAAGGATGAAGTTCTCTGTCTCCACAAGTTCCTCAGTGCACCACTCACCTTTTTCCCCTCGTTAATTCTATGATTCACTTCATCCTTCATATACCCATCTGCTGACACATCCACTCCCAAATATCTGAACACATTCACCTCCTCCATACTCTCTCCCTCCAATCTGATATCCAATCTTCCATTATCTATTTTTTTTTATCCTCATCACCTTACTCTTTCCTATATTCACTTTTAATTTCCTTCTTTTACATACCCTACCAAACTCATCCACCAACCTCTGCAACTTCTTTTCAGAATCCCCAAAAGCACAGTGTCATCAGCAAAGAGCAACTGTGACAACTCCCACTTTCTGTTAGATTCTTTATCTCTTAACCCCACACCTCTTGCCAACATCCGAGCATTCACTTCTCTTACAACTCCATTTATAAATATACTGAACAACCATGGTGACATCACACATCCCTGTCTGAGGCCTACTTTTACTGGGAAATTATCTTCCTCTCGCCTACATACTCTAACCTGAGCCTCACTATCCTCGTAAAAACTTTTCACCGCTTTCAATAACTTACCTCCTATTCCATACATTTGCAACATCTGCTACATTGCCCCCCTATCTACCCTATCATATGCCTTTTCCAAATCCATAAATGCCACAAATACCTCTTTACCCTTATCTAAATATTGTTCACCTATATGTTTCACTGCAAACACTTTGTCTACACACCCCCTACTCTTCCTAAAGCCTCCTTGTTCATCTGCTATCCTGCTCTCTGTCTTACTCCTAATTCTTTCAATAATAACTCTACCATACACTTTACCAGGTATACTCAACAGACTTATTTCCCTATAACTTTTATACTCTCTTTTGTCCCCTTTGCCTTTATACAAAGGAACTATGCATGCTCTCTGTCAATCCCTAGGTACCTTACCCTCTGCCATACATTCATTAAATAAAAACACTAACCACTCTAAAACTATATCCCCACCTGCCTTTAACATTTCTATCTTTATCCCATCAATCCCAGCTGCTTTACCCCCTTTCATTCTACTCTACGAACTTCCCCCACACTCACAACTGGTTCTTCCTCACTCCTATAAGATATTATTCCTCCTTGCCCTATACACGAAATCACAGCTTCCCTGTCTTCATCAACATTTAACAATTCCTCAAAATATTCCCTCCATCTTCCCGATACCTCTAACTCTCCATTTAATAACTCTCCTCTCCTATTTTTAACTGACAAATCCATTCTTTCCCTAGGCTTTCTCAACTTGTTAATCTCACTCCAAAACTTTTTCTTATTTTCAACAAAATTTGTTGATAACATCTCACCCACCCTCTCATTTACTCTTTTTACATTGCTTCACCACTTTCTTAACCTCTCTTTTTCTCTCCATATACTCCTCCCTCCTTATATCACTTCTACTTTGTAAAAACCTCTCATATACTAACTTTTTCTCTCTTACTACTCTCTTTACATCATCATTCCACCAATCGCTCTTCTTCCCTCCCGCACCCATTTTCCTATAACCACAAACTTCTGCTGAACACTCTAACACTATATTCTTAAACTTACCCCATACATCTACCACACTGCCTACACTCTCACTAGCCCTGTTACAAAATGACGCGATATCTATTAGAAATAGACAACTCCAGTGAACACTAGAAAGGATAGTCCTTCTAGCATCCAGCCTGTTACTGGGCTTTTGCAACAAAGTCAGTATCCTGGTCCAGTTATCCGACATTCAATAGTAGGATCTCAACTGAGAGGGTACTAACCAAAGAAATATATTTAAAATGTTTATTAACAAAATGTCTAAGGCAAATTTAGGAGGTTAGCTCCTACACTTCTCTCATAAACAATACAATAAGATTGTGCTGAAGGCACATATATCTGGTTCTTATGTACCATCTGGCACAAAGTCATAATATGCAGATATATACAAATAAGTGTAGATGTGTGTGACTGTGTTCCAGGTAACTCTTTAAGACTGAACTCAATCAGTGACCGACTGAACGTCTTCTCATAAGCTAGCTTCTCTAACAAACTGACAATCAGAACAGCTTGATTGAACAGTAAAATGACCAATTCACAGAACAGCAATATAACAAGCAACAACAACACAGAGTCAGGAACAAGGAGGTAGAAAATCGACCCTAACTGGGGACCATCAACAGATCCTCCAAAATAGTCACAAAACTCCATTATTACTGAATCTATGTTCAGCATAAAAATCCCAGACTGTGACGGTGCACAGATGCCTTAGTGAATTAGGTCAAGAGCTATAGCCAGAGACCTGAGTTATCTCAGAGTGTCAATGTGACACACAACCCAGTAAAACGTCGAAAATTGCTAGGTCTAGGCTATTCTCTGTGAACAGAGTTACACAGAGTCCAGAGAAGTATGTTTCGTCTCACCACCGAATACATACTCTACCAAACAGTGTTGTCTCCTCGAGAGTCAGCAGCGCAGAGAGGTGGAGTAAGGAGAAGTAGTCTCCAACACAGATGGGACGCCACCGACTGACTGCCCAGCCACCAGAAGCCGGCAGTATAACAAGCAAAGTGCAGTAAGCGGTAGTTTGCCAACTCACGGGCTGCTACTCAACACTCGAAGAGCACAATATGTAATATGTAACATCCTAATAAAATAGCTAAGTCAAATAATAATTAAACAAAATTTAACGATTTGCTATTATCGAAATATCACTATAAAATTTTAAGAAATGAAATATAAAAAAATTTTTATAAAAACTAAAATGGGAAACCCAGAAGGGCCCACTGGCCCATAAAACAGGTCCTTTTCAAAACCACCACTACCTAAGAATTTCTCCCACTCCGACACTAATAAAACCCCCGCCCATCTGTGCTCTGATAACGTCAGCATAGATGGGCATGTTTGTGCAACTTGCAATTTAACAGACTGACTGATGTTTGTGGCCAGGCTTAGGGTTTGGGTACAATACTTATGACAATTGGGGCCCTTTCGGGGCGAATCCTCCCATCACGACAAAAGGTCGCACAGGAGTATAGGTCTCTCCCCATGTCTTATAACACAAAAA
>WNWK01004791.1:0-35000 GCA_009830355.1 Cherax destructor
CTTTGGACGTGGATGTCTTGAAAACCAAAAAAGAAACACTTTGTCCTGCAGCTGCTGTCACTGAAGCAGGTTCCCGGTAACTCATTAAAAGAGTCTTGGTCGGGAGTTACACTTACCACTCGAGAAGGCTGGGTAGTACTGTACACTTCAGAATTCTTCTGGGCTGAATCTAATGCTCTTGCCTGGTCAAGGGTAGTGGCTAAGTTCAGAGTTTTATTCTCCAATAAACGCTGCCTTATTATTGGTGATTGCAGGCCACTGATAAAAGCATCCCTGATGGACTCTTCACAATACTGAGAAGCTGTCACCGCTCGGAAGTTACAGTCCTTACCTAATATTTTCAATCCTTGAAAGTATTCCTCTAAGGATTCACCAATCTGCTGGCGGCGAGTTGCAAGACGATATCGTGCAAAGATTTCATTTGTGGGCTTAATATACTGAGACTTGAGGGCATTGATAGCCTTTGATATACCTTTGAAGAGTTTCGAGAGTATCTACTCTCTGAGCCCGGCCATGGGCCAGGCTCGTCTGGTGCTTGCCTGGTCAACCAGGCTGTTGCTGCTGGAGGCCCGCTGCCCCACATATCCATCACAGCCTGGTTGATCTGGCACCTGGTGAAGATATTTGTCCAGTTTCCTCTTGAAGGCTTCTACACTGGTTCCAGCCGTGTTTCGGATATCTTCTGGTAAGATGTTGAATAGTCTGGGACCCCGGATGTTAATACAGTGCTCCCGTATTGTCCCCACCGCACCCCTGCTCCTCACTGGGTTTATTTTACACTTTCTCCCATATCTCTCACTCCAGTATGTTGTTATGGCAGTGTGCAGATTTGGGACCAGGCCCTCAAGTACTTTCCATGTATATATTATCATGTATCTCTCTCTCCTCCGCTCCAATGAGTACATGTTCAAGACTTGAAGGCGTTCCCAATAATTTAGATGTTTCAATGGCTCAATGTGAGCCGTAAACGATCTCTGGATTTGTTCCAGCTCTGCTATTTCTCCTGCCCTGAACGGGGCCGTCAGCACTGAGCAGTATTCTAAGTGAGGGAGCACTAGCGATTTGAATAGTGTCACCATCGGCATTATTTCCCTTGTTTTGAAAGTTCTCAATACCCACCCCGTCATCTTCCTGGCTGTTGTGATCTTTGTCTTGTTATGGTCTTTAAACGACAGATCAGCAGACATAATTATTCCCAAGTCCTTTACGTGTTCCTTTCGTTCTATGTGGTGACCCTCTTGCGTTTTGTATATAGTGTTCCTTTTGAGTTCTTCATTTTTTCCATACCTAAGCAGCTGAAACTTATCACCATTGAACGTCATGTTGTTCTCCACTGCCCATTGGAAGACCTTGCTTATGTCCTCCTGTAATTTTTCAGTGTCCTCTACCGTAGTGACTTTCATGCTTATTTTAGTGTCATCTGCTAGGTATTACACTCAGAAATAACCTCATAGATTTTAGGTGACACAAAGTTGATGAGCAGGCTTAGTTTATCTAGATCTTCCTGAGGAAAGGCTCTCAAGAAGTTTTCGAAAGTCTTAAACCAGTGCTTCCATTCCTGAGCAGCCGTTGATACACTGGGGTCAGAATCTAGCCTCTCTGGTTTCAGTAAACGCTCCATGTTGCGGTGTAGTCTAGCTCAGAATCGCCACCAGGTAGCCCAGGATATTTGTGTTCAATAAATTGTTGTGATAAAAACACAGGCCTTATTCCTAGGCTTTATTGAACACAAATTCCATGGTACATGTCTGCAACAGAAGAAAATACATCTAATGACTGCTGCTGCAGGACAGGTGATGTAAGGTGCATATGTCCTCAGAAAAGCTATAGCTACTGGCGACATATTTAAGCTTACCATGTAATCTGCATCACGAATGTATCTGTGTAAGAGTTAGTTAGTTTGATATCTTTATTATGCACCCCATACCCATCCTGTGGGCGGTAGTCAAAAGATTACAGAGGTACATAATGGGTCCAGGGACTGGACCTCAAAGTTTGATGGCTGAGCAAGTTACAAAGGTAATGAACTCAGATGGTCACAATCATGACAAGTTACAAAGGTATTTGCAGATTACAGAGGTATATGGAGAGAGACCACACGCCATGCTGGGCCATCGCCGTACTGTTTGTTGTTATTGTAAGGGGCCCCTGAGGTGGTGCCGTATTGTGTCCTGCAGCGGCTCCCCACAAGAGCGGTATCACTACAGGAGCCTTCTCCAAATTCAACTTCAATAACAAAAACATAAGGTGGGACCAAGTAAACCAAGTCCTAAATGATATAAACTGGGAAGATTGCCTAAGCATCACGGATCCCAACCTATGTCTAGAACAAATTAACTCTGTGGTACTCGAGGTTTGCTCAAGGCAAATTCCCTTAAGGAAAAGGAGGAGAAGATGCAAACTAGAAAGAGAGAGGCGCTCCCTATACAGGCGAAGGCAAAGAATAACGGAGCGGCTACAGGAGGCCAATATCTCTGAAATACGTAGGGAGACATGTTGTGATAAAAACACAGGCCTCATTTCTAGGCTTTATTGAACACAAAATCCATGGTACATGTCTGCAACAGAAGAAAATACATCTAATGACTGCTGCTGCAGGACAGGTGATGTAAGGTGCATATGTCCTCAGAAAAGCTATAGCTACTGGCGACATATTTAAGCTTACCATGTAATCTGCATCACGAATGTATTTGTGTAAGAGCGAGACCACACGCCATGCTGGGCCATCGCCGTACTGTTTGTTGTTATTGTTAGGGGCCCCCTGAGGTGGTGCCGTATTGTGTCCTGCTGCGGCTCTCCACAAGAGCGGTATCACTACAATCTCCCCCTTCTAAAATATCAGATACAGTAATCCTCCAAACGGTTAGGTGGGTGACGTGTACGTCCAGACCTTCGTAGCCCTTGAGCCTCTTCACCGGGTTCGGTATTTTCTAGCGGGGTTTGACTATCTACTGGAGCGGCATCCTCTATTTCAATAGGGGTAGCCTGAAAAGGCTTCCTGGAGAAACCGAAGCATCTTTCGCAACATCTATTGGTGTATCTTGAGATTCCGCACTAACATTGGTTTCAACTGGGGCTAAGTGTCTTGTAGATACAGTAGTCTCTTCACCATTTTGGTAGCGAATGTGGGCATAATGCGGATTAGCTTGTAGGAGCTCTACCTCTTCCACTAAAGGATCCGTCTTGTTCATCCTACGGTGACTCTTCAGGAGAATGGGTCCAGGGTGACATAACCAGGTGGGCATGGAGGCTCCCGTAGAGGAACGACGTGAATAGTTGAAGAGTCTCATGAGGGGTAGCATTAGTAGCTGTGCACAGCAATGATCTAATAGAGTGAAGGGCATCAGGTAAGACAGTCTGCCAGTGTTGAACCGGTAGATTGCGAGATTTCAGTGTCATTGTAACTGACTTCCATATAGTACCATTGAACCGCTCCACTTGACCATTGCCTTGAGGGTTGTAGCTTGTTGTTCTGCTGCAAGCAATCCTTTGTTAGCCAAAACTCATGAAGTTCATTACTCATGAACGAGGATCCCCTGTCTGAATGGATATAGGCCGGCATACCAAAAATAGCGAATAACTGGAAAGACAACTGATGACAGTTGAAGCAGTCATATTTGCACAGGGGAACACAAAAGGAAACCTAGAATATTCATCTACTATGTTAAGGAAATACCTATTCTGGTTTATGCTTGGTAGAGGTCCTTTGAAATCTATATTCAGCTCTCGAAAGGCCGGGTGGCTTTTATGAGATGAGTTTTCCTGGCTGGTGAAAGTTTGGCTTGCACTCTGCACATACTCTGCATGATCTGATCACTTGTCGCACCTCTTCCACTGAGTACGGCATATTCTTAGATTTAACAAAATGATACAGGCGTGTAACTCCTGGGTGACACAAGGCCTTGTGGAGCTCTGAGAGTGATTGCAAATCATGACATGCTGCTCCACAGTGGGACCTAGAGAATGCATCAGGTGAAATGTTTTCTTCACCCGGTCGATATAGAATATCAAAGTTATAACACGATAGTTCCATCCTCCAGCGTAATATCTTGTCATTCTTGATCTTACTTTTGTGCTTCTTGTCAAACATATACATCACGGACCGTTGGTCAGTCCTTACAGTGAAATGTCTGCCTGTTAAATAATGCCTCCAGTGGCGAACTGCTTCTATGATGGCCTGGGCTTCCTTTTCTACAGCAGCATAGCACTTCTCTGATCCTTGAAAAGTTCTTGAAAAGAAAGCAACGGACGTCCTGCCTGAGATAGGACTGCAGCAATGGCAACTTCAGATGCATCCGTTTCCACCTCGAATGGTAGGGACTCATCAATGGCCTGAACTACTGAGTTTTCAATATCCTGTTTGAGAGTATAGAAAGCAGTTTCTGCTTCCTTTGTCACAGGAAATATCGTGGTAGCACTCAGTGGGCGAACTTTACTTGAATAGTTGTAGATCCACTGTGAGTAATAAGCAAAAAGACCAAGAGTTCTTTGGAGTGACTTTTTGTCTTGGGGCATTGGAAGTTCCCGTAGAGGTCGAAGTCTTTCAGGGTCTGGGGATATTGCACCTCCTTCCACCACATAACCAAGGATGTTAAGCCTTTTAGTGGAAAAAGTGCACTTTTCTTCATTGTAACTGATATTTTTCTTCTTGGCAGCTTCCAAAAACTTATCAAGGTTTGCATCATGTTCCTCCTGGGTCTTGCCACAAATGGTAACATTATCTAAATATGCATAAGTTCCATAAGTTGCTCTTCCTGAATGAGTGAATCCATAATTCGTTGGAAACAGGCTACCCCATTGGTAACCCCAAAGGGACTCTGGTAAACTGATAGAGGCCGTCACTAGCCTGAAACGCTGTGTATGGTTTATCTTCATTCCTTATAGGGACTTGATGATAGGCACTTCGTAGATCAATTGTGCTAAACACATAGTACTGAGCAATTTTGTTCACTGTATCATCAATTCGAGGTAGAGGGTACCCATCAAGAAGTGTAAATTTGTTGATTGTCTCAGAATAGTCGATAGCCAGCCTCCGTTTCCTATAATCATCCTTGACAACAACGACCTGTGCACGCCACGGAGAATTACTTGGTTCTATAATACCCTCCTTCAGCAGCCTCTGAGTTTCTTTCTCAATGAACATCCTATCTTCATAAGAATAGCGGCGTGACTTAGCTGATATAGGATGACAATCCGCAGTAAGATTCGCAAACAGCTTAAAGTGCTAAGACCACAGACAACGAGAGGAGGCAGTTCACCTCCATATGTTAAGGTAACACTACCATGACGCTTCTGAAAGTCCTGACCAAGGATCACATCAGAGCACAGTTGTGGCAGAACAGCTAAATGTACATCTTGATAATCCCTGTCATTAACTCTAAGGTTTACCTTACAAAACCCTAACGTCTGAATAGAGAGATGTTGATGCCATGGAAACGGTACCTGATGAGTGATGTACCGTCAAGGAGTGGCGTTTAACTACGTCAAGGTTGATGAAACCTCTGAGCTGCCACTGTCAATCAGACCATCTACTTCTGTTCCTTTGATGAACACTTTCACAACTGCCTTTGACAGTGAATTTGGAGCAGCCGCAGAAGTCACTGTTGCTAGAGTCGCCTGGTCGGAATGCATAGAAGCACTAGCTCTTGTTGATGTATTAGCACGACATACTTTAGCAAAGTGACCTTTCTTATGGCATTGATGGCACATTGCTTCACGAGCCGGACACTTTGGACGTGGATGTCTTGAAAACCACAAAAAAAACACTTTGTGCCTGCAGCTGCTGTCACTGAAGCAGGTTCCACGGTAACCTCATTAAAAGAGTCTTGGTCGGGAGTTACAGCACTTACCACTCGAGAAGGCTGGGTAGTACTGTACACTTCAGAATTCTTCTGAGCTGAATCTAATGATCTTGCCTGGTCAAGGGTAGTGGCTAAGTCCAGAGTTTTATTCTCCAATAAACGCTGCCTTATTATTGGTGATTGCAGGCCACTGATAAAAGCATCCCTGATGGACTCTTCACAATACTGAGAAGCTGTCACCGCTCGGAAGTTACAGTCCTTACCTAATATTTTCAATGCTTGAAAGTATTCCTCTAAGGATTCACCAATCTGCTGGCGGCGAGTTGCAAGACGATATCGTGCAAAGATTTCATTTGTGGGCTTAATATACTGAGACTTGAGGGCATTGATAGCATCTTCATAGGTATTACACTCAGAAATAACCTCATAGATTTTAGGTGACACAAAGTTGATGAGCAGGCTTAGTTTATCTAGATCTTCCTGAGGAAAGGCTCTCAAGAAGTTTTCGAAAGTCTTAAACCAGTGCTTCCATTCCTGAGCAGCCGTTGATACACTGGGGTCAGAGTCTAGCCTCTCAGGTTTCAGTAAACGCTCCATTTTGCTGTGTAGTCTAGCTCAGAATCGCCACCAGGTAGCCCAGGATATTTGTGTTCAATAAATTGTTGTGATAAAAACACAGGCCTCATTTCTAGGCTTTATTGAACACAAAATCCATGGTACATGTCTGCAACAGAAGAAAATACATCTAATGACTGCTGCTGCAGGACAGGTGATGTAAGGTGCATATGTCCTCAGAAAAGCTATAGCTACTGGCGACATATTTAAGCTTACCATGTAATCTGCATCACGAATGTATTTGTGTAAGAGCGAGACCACACGCCATGCTGGGCCATCGCCGTACTGTTTGTTGTTATTGTTAGGGGCCCCCTGAGGTGGTGCCGTATTGTGTCCTGCTGCGGCTCTCCACAAGAGCGGTATCACTACAAGACACTAGTCAGAGAAATAGCAAACATCGAATTAAAACTAAAGGAATCTTACAGGAATCAAGAGACACGGGAAGAACTAAAAGCCATAAATGAAATTGAAAGAAACCCTAAGTATTTCTTTTCCTATGCAAAATCAAAGTCGAGAACAACAACCAGTATTGGGCCCCTACTTAAACGGGATGGGTCCTTCACAGATGACAGCAAGGAAATGAGTGAGTTACTTAAATCCCAGTATGACTCAGTCTTTAGCGAGCCACTAACCAGACTGAAAATCAAAAACCTAAATGATTTTTTTATGAGAGTGCCACAGAACTTGACAGACGCATGCCTTTCTGACATCACCACGACGCCAAATGACTTCGAAAAGGCAATAAATGACATGCCCATGCACTCCGCTCCAGGCCCAGACTCATGGAACTCCGTGTTCATCAAGAACTGCAAGAAGCCCCTATCACATGTTTTTAACATCCTATGGAGAGGGAGCATGGACACTGGGATCGTCCCGCAGCTACTAAAAACAACAGACATAGCCCCGCTCCACAAAGGGGGCAGTAAAGCAATAGCAAAGAACTACAGACCAATTGCGCTAACGTCCCATATCATAAAAATCTTTGAAAGGGTTCTAAGAAGCAAGATCGCCACCCATTTTTATACCCATCAATTGCACAACCCAGGACAGCATGGGTTTAGAGCAGACCGCTCCTGTCTGTCCCAACTACTGGACCACTACGACAAGGTCCTGGATGCTCTAGAAGATAAACAGAATGCAGATGTTATATACACAGATTTTGCAAAAGCCTTTGACAAGTGTGACCATGGTGTAATAGCACACAAAATGCGTGATAAAGGAATAACAGGAAAAGTTGGTAGATGTATCTATAATTTCCTAACATGTAGAACACAAAGAGTAGTAGTCAACAGAGTAAAGTCTGAGGCAGCTACTGTGAAAAGCTCTGTTCCACAAGGCACAGTACTTGCTCCCATCCTATTCCTCATCCTCATATCAGACATTGACAGGGATATAAGCCACAGTGCTGTGTCTTCCTTTGCAGATGACACCCGAATGTGTATGACAGTGTCCACCGTTGAAGACACTGCAAGACTCCAAGCAGACATAAACCAAATCTTTAAATGGGCTGCAGAAAACAATATGAAGTTCAATGATGAGAAATTTCAATTACTCAGATACGGAAAACGTGAAGAAATTAAAATCTCATCGGAGTACAAAACTAATTCAAACCACACAATAGAGCGAAAAACTAAAGTCAAAGACCTGGGAGTGATCATGTCAGAGGATCTCACCTTCAAGGACAATAACAATGTAGCAATTGCATCTGCTCGAAAAATGACAGGATGGCTAATGAGAACCTTCAAAACCAGGGATGCCAAGCCCATGTTGACACTTTACAAATCGCTTGTTCTATCTAGGCTGGAATATTGCTGCACACTAACTGCACCTTTCAAGGCGGGTGAAATTGCTGACCTTGAAAATGTGCAGAGAACCTTCAACGCACGCATAAATGCGATAAACCACCTCAACTACTGGGAACGCTTGAAGTTCCTAAACCTGTACTCTCTAGAACGCAGGCGGGAGAGATACATTATTATATACACATGGAAAATTCTCGAGGGCTTAGTACCAAACTTGCACACAAAAATCACTCCCTACGAAAGCAAAAGACTCGGCAGGCGATGTAACATCCCCCCAATGAAGAGCAGGGGTGCCACTAGCACGTTGAGGGACAACACAATAAGTGTCAGGGGCCCAAGATTGTTCAACTGCCTCCCAGCATACATCAGGGGGATTACCAACAAACCCCTGGCTGTCTTCAAGCAGGCACTGGACAGGCACCTCAAGTCGGTACCTGATCAGCCGGGCTGTGGTTCGTACGCTGGACTGCGTGCGGCCAGCAGTAACAGCCTGGTTGATCAGGCTCTGGTCCAACAGGAGGCCTGGTCACAGACCGGGCCGCGGGGGCGTTGACCACTGGAATTCTCTCCAGGTAGACTCCAGGTAGACTTATACTAAGCAAATTTCCTAAATTTGCTTGTAACAGATAAGTGAACTGTAGATATAAATCCAAATTAATTTCCATGAACGTGCCTATCTGTGCTCATGATAATGCGAGCACAGATGGGCATGTTTGTGGAGCGACTTGCAATGTGAACAGACTGACTGATGTTGTAGTGGCCAGGCTTAGGCTTGGCTACAAGTACTTCTGACAGTTTGGGAGACACAGATGATGATCAAACTAAATGCAAATTATGTGATCAGGCATATGGTCACTGTCTTGAACACTATGTGCTTAATTGTCCACTTATTGAGGAATATGGAGATAGACAGTATAATAACCTATGTGACATGTCAAGATATCTTATTCATGAAATAAGATGCCAGTTGTACTAAGTAAATTTCCTAAATTTGCTTGTAACAGATAATTGAAGTGTAGATATAAACCCAAATGTACAATTGTTAACCCCTTTGGGGCCTAGTGCCTAGGCCTTTTGTGTATCCATATGCTCTTGCGCTACCGTCCACAGGATGGATATGGGGTGCACAATAAACTAGCCACTTCGGTGGCAAAATCTAAATCTAGTCTGAGAGGAGCGTCTCAGAGTGTCGGTGTCAACAGTGCTTGCCCAGAGTGCAGCTTACAATGAGGCAGTCCCAAGACAAGTTTTTATAACTGGAATGGATCAGGGAATACCTCACAGGGAGGCAACAACGGGTCATGGTGCGTGATGAGGTATCACAGTGGGCGCCGGTGACGAGCGGTGTACCGCAGGGGTCAGTCCTAGGACCAGTGCTATTCTTGGTATATGTGAATGACATGACAGACGGGATAGACTCAGAAGTGTCTCTGTTCGCAGATGATGTGAAATTAATGAGAAGAATCACATCGGATGAAGACCAAGCAGGACTTCAAAGAGACCTGGACAAGCTTGACATCTGGTCTAGCAACTGGCTTCTCGAATTTAACCCCACCAAATGCAAAGTTATGAGGATCGGAGAAGGGCAAAGAAGACCGCTGACAGAGTACAGGCTAGGTGGACAAAGGCTACAAACCTCATGAAAGGAGAAAGACCTTGGGGTGAGTATAACGCCAAGCACGTCTCCGGAAACACTCATCAACCAGATAACCGCGGCAGCATATGGGCGACTGGCAAACCTAAGATTAGCGTTCCGTTACCTTAACAAGGAATCGTTCAAGACACTGTACACCGTGTACGTCAGGCCCATACTAGAGTAAGCAGCACCAGTCTGGAACCCACACCTGGTCAAGCACGTCAAGAAATTAGAGAAAGTGCAAAGGTTTGCGACAAGGCTAGTTCCACAGCTCAGGGGAATGCCATATGAAGAAAGGTTGAGGGAAATAGGACTAACAACACTGGAGGACAGAAGGGTTAGAGGAGACATGGTAACGACATACAAAATACTGCAGGGACTCGACAAGGTAGATAGTGACAGGATGTTCCAGAGAGGGAACACAGAAACAAGGGGACACAACTGGAAGCTGAAGACTCAGATGAGTCAAAGGGATGTTAGGAAGCACTTCTTCAGCCATAGAGTAGTTAGGAAGTGGAATAGTCTAGCGAACGATATAGTGGAGGCGGGAACCATACATAGTTTTAAGACAAGGTATGATAAAGCTCATGGAGCAGGGAGAGCAGAGACCCAGTAGCGGACAGCGAAGAGGCGGGGCCAGGAGCTGAGTCTCGACCCCTGCAACCACAATTAGGTGAGTACAATTAGGTGAGTACACAATCTATAGTCACCCATCTCTGCATACACAATCTATAAAGTCACCCATCTCTGCATACACAATCTATAAAGTCACCCATCTCTGTATACACAATCTATAAAGTCACCCATCTCTGTATACACAATCTATAAAGTCACCCATCTCTGCATACACAATCTATAAAGTCACCCATCTCTGTATACACAATCTATAAAGTCACCCATCTCTGTATACACAATCTATAAAGTCACCCATCTCTCCATACACAATCTATAAAATCACCCATCTCTGCATACACAATCTATAAAGTCACCCATCTCTGTATACACAATCTATAAAGTCACCCATCTCTGTATACACAATCTATAAAGTCACCCATCTCTGTATACACAATCTATAAAGTCACCCATCTCTGTATACACAATCTATAAAGTCACCCATCTCTGTATACACAATCTATAAAGTCACCCATCTCTGTATACACAATCTATAGTCACCCATCTCTGCATACACAATCTATGAAGTCACCCATCTCTGCATACACAATCTATTAAGTCACCCATCTCTGTATACACAATCTATAAAGTCACCCATCTCTGCATACACAATCTATAAAGTCACCCATCTCTGCATACACAATCTATAAAGTCACCCATCTCTGCATACACAATCTATAAAGTCACCCATCTCTGCATACACAATCTATAAAGTCACCCATCTCTGCATACACAATCTATAAAGTCACCCATCTCTGCATACACAATCTATAAAGTCACCCATCTCTGCATACACAATCTATTAAGTCACCCATCTCTGTATACACAATCTATAAAGTCACCCATCTCTGCATACACAATCTATAAAGTCACCCATCTCTGCATACACAATCTATAAAGTCACCCATCTCTGCATACACAATCTATAAAGTCACCCATCTCTGCATACACAATCTATAAAGTCACCCATCTCTGTATACACAATCTATAGTCACCCATCTCTGCATACACAATCTATAAAGTCACCCATCTCTGCATACACAATCTATAAAGTCACCCATCTCTGCATACACAATCTATAAAGTCACCCATCTCTGCATACACAATCTATTAAGTCACCCATCTCTGTATACACAATCTATAAAGTCACCCATCTCTGCATACACAATCTATAAAGTCACCCATCTCTGCATACACAATCTATAAAGTCACCCATCTCTGCATACACAATCTATAAAGTCACCCATCTCTGCATACACAATCTATAAAGTCACCCATCTCTGTATACACAATCTATAGTCACCCATCTCTGCATACACAATCTATAAAGTCACCCATCTCTGCATACACAATCTATTAAGTCACCCATCTCTGTATACACAATCTATAAAGTCACCCATCTCTGTATACACAATCTATAAAGTCACCCATCTCTGCATACACAATCTATAAAGTCACCCATCTCTGTATACACAATCTATAAAGTCACCCATCTCTGTATACACAATCTATAAAGTCAAAATAAACTTATATTTAATATTTCCAGCCATAATTTATCCAGGAGTGACGAGGAACTCCTGACAAAGACTGGCCTCTAAAGTGACTGATTCCCATTGAGATCCTTAAATAGTCTTCCAAAATGTACTAAAATATCACTCATCTCTGCATAAAGAATCTATCATGTTAAAATAAACTTATATTTAGTATTTCCTGTCATGATTTAGCCAGGAATGAGGCGAAGCTCCTGACAAGACTGGCCTCTAAAGTGACTTATATCCACTTGGACCCTTGAATAGTCTTCCAACACGCACTTAAGTGTCACCCATCTCTGCATACACAATCTACCATGTTAAAATAAACTTATATTTAATATTTCAAGCCATGATTTATCCATGAGTAAAGAAATATGAGTCCGAGAGCAGCGTGGCCGCCATGGCTAAGCAGTGTAGTGTTAACAGTGGTATGGGGAGGACGTAGTCACCTTCTCTTGCAACATTTTAATCTGTGTGGTTCTCCCAGTGGCTACACCATGCAGAACAAGGGTGTGCCTACCAGCCCTCACATCCACCATGTGTATGAGACTCCCAGTCAGGAGAAAGAGAGACTAGGGGAGTTATTTAACCGGTTAGATAGTAATGGTGACGGCAGGATTGATGTGAATGACTTGTCAGAAGGATTGAAAAAGTTGAATGTTCCTCAAGTTCCTGGCTATGCTGAGGTCTGTAACCCATCGTAGTTTATTATGTTGATTATTGCTCGAAATGTGCAGTGGTAGCTCCAGGACCTAGGTGGAAATAAGTCAGTTTGACTTTTTTTTTTTTTTTTTGGGGGGGGTTATCCTAGGTAATTTACATACGTTACTATGATAATTTGTGTAACTACTATCTGTATTTATACCTAAATAAATTTACATGTTAGGAAGCACTCCAGTTCTATCCCTGGCAAGAAGTATGAGCAAGTTGCTAACACCTGATGACCTTGTCACCTAGCAGCCCATAAGGAAGGTTCCTACGTAAATCCCCCTCAAGGGAGGTTCCTTGATGCTGGTGAGGGGCTCTTGATCTAGGGAACTGGATCTGTGCTCCAGTTCCCTGAATTAAGCCTGAATATTCCCCCCCACAGGCACTGTATAATCCTACGGGTTTAGCGCTTCCCCATGATTATTAATCCTACTTAAATCACAATGGGTGGGGTTCCTGATCCATGGCATTTGAGTTCCTAAACCCCTGGAGTTTCCTTGATGCTGGTGAGGGGCTCTTGATCTAGGGAATTGGATCTGAATTAATCCTGAATGCCTTCCAACCTCGCCCACAGGCGCTGTATAATACCAGCGGGTTTAGCGCTCCCCCACGATGATGATGGTTTCTAAAACTCCCAAGCCAGAGTACTCACCCAGTTGAGTCATAGCTCCTGGCCCTGTTGGTTTTAATAATCACCTGAAATGGATTAAAATCCTCACCCATAATATCATGAGGGTCCTTCATGCTGGTGAGGGGCTCTTGATCCATGAAATTGGATCTGTCCTTCCCTTGGATTGAGCCTAATTTATTCATATTTCCACAGGAACTTTCCTACCCATATGGATTTAGCACTTCCTCCTAAGTGTATAATAATGCAAATAATGTTATTTAGAGTCAGTAGGTATCCGTGTGTTAGCCAACTGTTGTGGGTGGCATCCTGGGGGAGGCCCTGATAATATTTATTATTTATGTTTGTATATGTGTATCTAAGAAGAAGGAAAAGATAAAAAAAGGATAAGTAAAAAAAGAAATGAAGATAAGATTCTTATTTTCTTTTTCTTCATTTTTGCTTTTTCTTTGTTTCTTCTTTTTCTTCGTTTCTTCTTTTTTTCCTTTTTATTTTTCATCTTTTTCTTACATATACATATACAGTGGCCCCCGGTTTTCGTTATTTTTTCGTTCCAGAATGCTGTTCAAGTGCCATTACCAAACGAATTTATTCCCATAAGGAATAATGTAACGTAGACTAGTCCTTTTAGACCCCCAAAAATACACTTACAAAAGCATTTAAAAAAATACACTTACATAAAAGGGCGAGTTTGGAGCAGGACGAACACCGGGGGTCCACTGTACAAACATATGTGCTTACATATATACATACATATACAGTGGACCCCCGAGTTACGAGCACCTAGGAAATCGTACAATTATGTAAGTATAATATGGGCTGCAGAAAACAATATGAAGTTCAATGATGAGAAATTTCAATTACTCAGATACGGAAAACGTGAGGAAATTAAAATCTCATTGGAGTACAAAACTAATTCCAACCACACAATAGAGCGAAAAACTAATGTCAAAGACCTGGGAATGATCATGTCAGAGGATCTCACCTTCAAGGACCATAACACCGTAGCAATCGCATCTGCTAGAAAAATGACAGGATGGATAATGAGAACCTTCAAAACCAGGGATGCAAAGCCCATGTTGACACTTTACAAATCGCTTGTTCTATCTAGGCTGGAATATTGCTGCACACTAACTGCACCTTTCAAGGCAGGTGAAATTGCTGACCTTGAAAATGTGCAGAGATCCTTCACGGCACGCATAACTGCAATAAACCACCTCAATTACTGGGAACGCTTGAAGTTTCTAAACCTGTACTCCCTAGAACGCAGGCGGAGAGATACATTGTTATATACACGTGGAAAATTCTCGAGGATTAGTACCAAACTTACACACGAAAATCACTCCCTACGAAAGCAAAAGACTCGGCAGGCGATGTAACATCCCCCCAATGAAAAGCAGGGGTGCCACTAGCACGTTGAGGGACAACACAATAAGTGTCATGGGCCCAAGATTGTTCAACTGCCTCCCAGCATATATAAGGGGGATTACCAACAAACCCCTGGCTGTCTTCAAGCAGGCACTGGACAGGCACCTAAAGTCGGTACCTGACCAGCCAGGCTGTGGTTCGTACGTTGGACTGCGTGCGGCCAGCAGTAACAGCCTGGTTGATCAGGCTCTGGTCCAACAGGAGGCTTGGTCACAGACCGGGCCGCAGGGGCGTTGACCCCTGGAATTCTCTCCAGGTAAACTCCAGGTAATATTGTAAGTGCTTTTGTAAGTGTATTTTTGGGGGTCTGAAATGGACTAACCTACTTGACATTATTCCTTAAGGGAGAAAATTTGTTCGGTAATGGCACTTGAGCAGGCTTCTGGAATGAATTATGCTCGTTACTCGGGGGTCCACTGTACATACACATATACACTCCAGCAAGGATGCTCCCTGTGACCATATTTGCTTGGACCTCCTCCTAAGTAAGTAAGTAGTATGTATATTCAGGTATACACAAATTCAGTTACATAGATTATCATACATAGCAGCATATGTGTAGAGAACCTGGCATAACCAAAAAAAGTCAGACAGACATTTTTATATCATTGCAAACTCCTGGTGGTGTGTTGATTGCAACACAAAAGGCCTAGAGCTGTCATTCAACTTCTCCTGTGGTTGTTTTGCACATGTATACATATATACAGTGGAACCCCGGTTAACGAACACCCCGGAAATCGTGCAATTATGTAAGTATAATATTGTAAGTTCTTGTGGAAGTGTATTTTTGGGGGTCTGAAATAAACTAACCTAAATGACATTTTTTCTTAAGGAAGTAAATTCGTTCGGTAATGGCACTTGAGCAGGCTTCTGCAATGAATTTTTTTCATTAACCGTGGTTCCACTGTATACATATAACCACTGGCCCAGTGGTTAGTGTCATGAATTTTGACTTTCTTCCCATGAGGCAGGCTAAAATAACACGGGTTCAATCCTGGGCTAGCCGCAGGTTGTTAATTGCTTACAAACCACTTGTTTGTGGTTGTGTTAATATATGTTTCTATGTATGATAAAGTGTGTAACTGTATTTGTGTGTACTTGTACCTAAATAAACTTGCTAACCTTTACCCACTACCACCACCTTCTCTAACATATCCAAACATCAACTAAATACAGTATGTGAACACTACATATCTACATTCTCAATGTCACAAACATATGTGAAACAATATAATCTTATTTTCAGTATCTGTAACTCTCCCAAACATTAAAACATTGATTGTGTCCTTTTTATAATAATATGCAATCCTCATTATACCTATAATCATAACCTCTGTAACCAAACCTGTAATTCCTTGAAGAATTAAACTTGATAAAAGCCATATAGCACATACTAATAAAATATTAAATTCTCTTGTATTCATTGTAAATACTAAATTTATATTCACAACCACCTACGGACTGTATGTATAAAACCATTCAAATTATCATTGCCTTGCAATCTTAAGTTTGCCCGAAATGCTCTGCATATTAAGGGACTTTCTGCACGCACACCTAAATGTCATTCACCTCTATACAAACATTGTATCATGCTGAAATAAAGTATATCTTAAAACAACTAACAGTACCCACCTGTGCCAATTACCACCTGCCAACAACCTTTTAACATCACTTACAGTGAGTTCTACAACTTGGTAAGATTTATAGCAAATTGGTAATGCCAGCAACTATCATGTTCAGAACACTGAATACCCAATCAAACAGAACTTAATACAGTGGACCCCCGGCTAATGAAAAAACTTCATCCCAGAAGCCTGCTCAAGTGCCATTACCTAACGAATTTACTTAAGAAATAATGTCATGTAGGTTAGTTATTTCAGACCCCCAAAAATACACTTCCACAAGCACTTACAATATTATACTTACATAATTGTACGATTTCCGGGGTGTTCGTTAGCCGGGAGTCCACTGTATGTTGTAAATGCCACGTGGCCTGGTGGCAAAAGCTCTGGCTTCACACGGTGAGGGTCCGAGTTCGATTCCCAGCGAAGCTGTGAAAACATCGGGCATGTTTCCTTACACCGGTTGTCTATGTTCACCCATCAGTAAAATGGGTACCTGGGTGTTAGTCGACTGGTGTGGGTCGCATCCTGGGACAAAACTGACCGAATTTGCCCGAAATGCTCTACATAAAAAGGGGATTTCTATATAGTAGTACTATGTCATTGATGTCAGCTAGGCCTGTATATCATGTACATATACATGTACTTGTAGTAAATAAAGATATTATTATTATTATTTTAGTACTGAACCAGAAATACTGGAATTAGTGAGTAGTGCCAGAAATACATAAAATTTCCTTGCTTAAGTATAGAAAAGAGGGTAATGTACAGCTCTGCATTTCATAAATGATAATACAGTCAAATATAATTAAATATGTAAATGATATTTTGATTACTAAACGTACTGTATTCAGTTTTATTATATACTGTATCTAGGAGTTTGTTAGCTTATAAAGCTCATCTATATGTGTAGTGTGATTGTTTTTTTTGCAAATGCAATTGAAAAAGTGCATTCAAAATTGAACAGTATGTACCTGGAGAGACTTATTTGCTATTCAGTTTTGCATTTGCAAAAAATTTACTCTTTACTGCGTCACCTGACTAAAATTTGAAGACATTGTGGGGAGGTTGCTTTCAGAATTACAGAAGTAGTACAGTGGAACCCCGGTTAACGAACACCCCGGAAATCGTGCAATTATGTAAGTACAGTGGTACCTCGAGTTACGATATTTTTCGTTCGAGAATGCTATTGCGTGCATTACCAAACGAATTTATGGTACCACTGTATAATATTGTAAGTGCTTGTGGAAGTGTATTTTTGGGGGTCTGAAATAGACTAACCTAAATGACATTTTTTCTTAAGGAAGTAAATTCGTTCGGTAATGGCACTTTAGCAGGCTTCTGCAATGAATTTTTTCGTTAACCGGGGTTCCACTGTATTTGCATTAAGGCAACTTAAGAGTACAAAAAAATAAAAAATAAAAATTCTGGCAATTGGTCTGTATAATGTATGGAACAATGGGACATTGTGTCCTGTAGCTGGGTTGATAGTGCATTCAGCTCACACATTGAGCTCTATGGCTCAATCTCACCTAGCAATAAATAGGTACCTGGGTGTTAGCCAACTGGTGTGGGTCGCATCCTGGGGACAAAATTAACCCAAGTTGCCCGAAATGCTCAGCATAACCAGGGGCTTTCTATTTAGTATTTAGCTATTTTCTATATAAGTTGTATCATGTACTTGTAGAATTATTATTATTATTATTATTAAAGCTCAAATTTTGACCTCCCAACAGTTACTGATCCAGCGGGCAGACATCAACAAGAGCAATGATCTGACACTTGCAGAATTTGTCAATTATGTTCAGGAACACGAGAAAAGGCTCTTGCTGGTGTTTCACACTTTGGATGCCAACAGTGATGGTATGTCTATCAGAATGTGCTTGTGAAATGCAGTTTTAAGTCAATTTTCAAACTGCTTACTCTGGTGAGATATACAATACAATACAATTTTATTTCTTTGCTCGTGTACATAGGTTTACATTACAATCATACATTGAAGTGCAAGGAGAGCCTCTGGTATGCCTTGGCATTAGGGGCAGCTTAATCTAATGGCTTATAGACTATGAACATAATATTAGAGTAATTGAGTGAGATTGTATTGGTAGATCGTTCAAATTATGATATGATGATAATACATTGTTCATTACAAAATGATGATTGACATTGTAGTAAGTGTTTAGTAGGATGGAACAAAATAGTAAAAATTTAGTATCTTAATGAAAATAACATTGAGCATTTTGAGAGTAATTTACAGTTTGAGTATTTAGTAAAGGGTGATTAGGTGGTAATATAATAGTAAAAATTGAAATTATTTTATAGGAAAATAACTTTGAGCATATTAGAAAGCAATTTAAAGTATAAATATTTAGTTTTGGGTGAGTAGGTGGTTTTTGAGTAGTCCTAAATTGATTTTCAGACCAGGTCATTTTAGCATTTCCTGGTAATGAGTTCCAGACTCTGGGGCCCTTTATGTGCATAGAATTCTTACATAGGTTGCTATGGACACTGGGTACATCAAAAAATGATCTATATCTTGTGTTATGGTCATGGGTCCTATTAAGGTTGGTGAGGAGAATTTTGAGTGGAGGGTTTATATTAGAATGTAGAGTTCTATGTATGTAGTAGGCACAAGAATAAGTGTGAATGTTTTAGGCTTTTGAATATTGGTGGAGTATGCTGTCTAGAGTGAGAATTTGTTATCATTCTGACTGCAGCCTTTTGCTGGGTTATGAGTGGTCTAAGGTGATTTAATGTTGTTGCTCCCCATGGACAGATTCCATAAGTGAGATATGGGTAGATGAGCGAGTGATATAGTGCAAGGAGAGCTGATTGAGGCACATACTAACGTATCTTAGATAATATGCCTACTGTCTTTGAGATTTTCTTGGAAATTTGTTGTATATGTGTTTGGAATTTAAGGCTACTGTCAATGTGGATTCCTAGGAATTTTCCCTCTGTGAGTCTTGTGATGGGTGAACCGTATGGTGTACGTGTGCTCTTCGACTTGCGATGGGGGTTATGTTCCAGTGAACCCATTGTAAGTTGAAAATATCCCAAGTCGAATTTACTATGATATGCTAAATAAATAAATAATTACTGTCACTAAATAAGTAAATAAATAACTACTGTCACTAAATAAGTAAATAAACAAATAATTACCATTTCTTAAGTTTCATCTCTGAAGTACAGTCATACCCTCCCTTTACGTCATTTTGGCTTGCGTCAAATTTGCCTTTATGCCACTTTTCTAGAGTAAATTTCAGTTTTGCGAACATCATTACATCTGACTTTGTCAATCATCATATTTTTTTTAATTATGTTTATTATTCCTTAAAAAATATAACTTAAATTTGTTTTTAGTATTCTTTAAGGTTTAGCAATATGTAATTATGTTCTTTTGTGAGTTATTTACACTAGTTTTACGGAGTTTGTCATTTTAAGTCATTATGTGTATCCAGTTTACCTCAAAAACCGGTTTATGTTATTGCTCTTGGGACCAATTAATGATGTAGGACGGGGTAAGATAAGATTTCATTCGGATTTTTAACCCCGGAGGGTTAGCCACCCAGGATAATCCAAGAAAGGCAGTACAGTACGTCATTGAGGATTGTTTGTCTTATTTCCATTGGGGTTCTGAAGCGACCCACACCAGTCGACTAACACCCAGGTACCTATTTGCTGCTAGGTGAACAGGGCAACAGGTGTAAGGAAACGCGTCAAAATGTTTCCACCTTGCCGGGGATCGAACCCAGGCTCTCCGTGTGTGAAGCGAGAGCTTTGCCATCCAAGCTACGAGGTCACCCATACAATTGCTTTTGCACCATCATAGTCAAAATATCTTAAGTCTAACCATCGTAAGTTAAAGAGCACCTGTATATGATTATATTGGAGGAAAGTACAGTGGTCTACCTGGAGTCTACCTGGAGAGAATTCCAGGGGTCAACGCCCCCGCGGCCCGGTCTGTGACCAGGCCTCCTGTTGGACCAGAGCCTGATCAACCAGGCTGTTACTGCTGGCCGCACGCAGTCCAACGTACGAACCACAGCCCAGCTGATCCGGTACCGACTTGAGGTGCCTGTCCAGTGCCTGCTTGAAGACAGCCAGGGGCTTGTTGGTAATCCCCCTGATGTATGCTGGGAGGCAGTTGAACAATCTTGGGCCTCTCAAACTTATTGTGTTGTCCCTCAACGTGCTAGTGGCACCCCTGCTCTTCATTGGGGGGATGTTACATCGTCTGCCGAGTCTTTTGCTTTCGTACGGAGTGATTTTTGTGTGCAAGTTTGATACTAAGCCCTCGAGAATTTTCCATGTGTATATAATAATGTATCTCTCCCGCCTGCGTTCTAGAGAGTACAGGTTTAGGAACTTCAAGCGTTCCCAGTACTTGAGGTGGTTTATCGCACTTATGCGTGTGGTGAAGGTTCTCTGCACATTTTCAAGGTCAGCAATTTCACCCGCCTTGAAAGGTGCAGTTAGTGTGCAGCAATATTCCAGCCTAGATAGAACAAGCGATCTGTAAAGTGTCAACATGGACTTGGCATCCCTGGTTTTGAAGGTTCTCATTATCCATCCTGTCATTTTTCGAGCAGATGCAATTGCTACATTGTTATGGTCCTTGAAGGTGAGATCCTCTGACATGATCACTCCCAGGTCTTTGACATTAGTTTTTCGCTCTATTGTGTGGTTGGAATTAGTTTTGTACTCCGATGAGATTTTAATTTCTTCACGTTTTCCGTATCTGAGTAATTGAAATTTCTCATCATTGAACTTCATATTGTTTTCTGCAGCCCATTTAAAGATTTGGTTTATGTCTGCTTGGAGTCTTGCGGTACCTAGAGTTACGATATTTTTGTTCGAGAATGCTGTTCAAGTGCCATTACCAAACGAATTTATCCCCATAAGGAATAATGTAAAATAGACTAGTCCATTTACACCCCCAAAAATATACTTACAAAAGCATTTAAAAAAATAAACTTACATAAAAGGGCGATTTTGGGGACCATCGTAACTCGAGGTACCACTGTATATACAGTATGTAATGTATTTAAACAGTACAGTGGACCCCCGGATTACGTACTGCTCCAAACTCGAACAATTATGTAAGTGTATTTTTGTAAGTGCTTTTGTAAGTGTATTTTTGGGGTCTAAAAGGACTAATCTAATTTACATTATTCCTTATGGGAACAAATTTGTTCGGTAACGGCACTTGAACAGCATTCTGGAACGAAATAATAACGTAATCCGGAGGTCCACTGTACGTACTTGTAAAATTATACAGTCTCCTGCCTATCATAATTTTCCTACCAAAACCATATGGATGTGGCGTATCTCATATACAGTGGACCCCGAGTTTCGGTCATAATTCATTCCAGAAGGCTGCTCAAGTGCCATTACCGAACGAATTTACTCCCTTAAGGAATAATGTCAAGTAGGTTAGTCCATTTCAGACTCCCAAAAATACACTTACAAAAGCACTTGCAATAGTATTACACTTACATAATTGTTCAATTTCCGAGGTGACCGAAACTCGGGGGTCCACTGTATAGCTAAAAGGTATAAAAGGTCGAGAAAAAGGTCTTAATTGGTTTGTCGAAGTGTATCTTAACCATTGTCAAGGCTTTATGAGATCCATCCAGTTACTGGCTTGACTCAGCAAAGCTTAACCTAACTGAGTAGTACTCACAGCGATGACATGAAATTGACTTGGTTGTTACATGACTTATTCATGATGTCGTATTGTCACTGAAAAATTCGCACAGGGATTTCCTCTTTTTGCCATTTTGTGAGCAAAGCTGTGTAGAGGACATTGGAAATGTAAAAATACAAGGGATTGTGCAAGGCTGTGAGGGACAGCAGGAGTGTGTCGAAACCTTGGCGATCTGCCACATTGCTCTCTCAACTCTTGTTTCCCCACCAATGAATGCAAGTCCTCAGTGAGCCTAGTCATGTGAAGAAAAGACACGTTACTGAACAAGCTTTTCTTGGGATAATGTTTCACTGTGTGGAGCTTTATCAAGTCATGTTTCTCTGTGTAGAGCTTTATCAAGTCATGTTTCTCTGTGTAGAGCTTTATCAAGTCATGTTTCTCTGTGTAGAGCTTTATCAAGTCATGTTTCTCTGTGTAGAGCTTTATCAAGTCATGTTTCTCTGTGTAGAGCTTTATCAAGTCATGTTTCTCTGTGTAGAGCTTTATCAAGTCATGTTTCTCTGTGTAGAGCTTTATGAAGTCATGACATGATCAAGTTCCACATTAAGCAGAATTTTCTCAATAAAAGCTTGTTCTTGAACTTGTTTTTTCTTCACTTTTCTTGCCATTAATGTTTTACGTCCTGAAGAATACATACTATTGTAAATTTTATAAAATTTAATCATATCATCATACTTTATTACATCATTACTTCCTTATTTATTTTTTTTAATCCTTTTGATATTAAGTTTGAATTTAATATTAAATTTCAGTTTAGTTTCCACTAAAATTTGTATAATTACTATGTAATTTTAACTCATAGTGTGTATTAAATTTATTTACATTGTGCAGTATGTATTTTTATATTTTTGGTATTATTGCTAGACTGCTCGCAATGTTATACATAACTGTGGGACTTTCCGTGTAAAAAATTTACACTGAATCTACTATACAGTGGACCCCGAGTATCGTAATTAATCCGTTCCAGGAGCTATTACTTAACACGAAGTTTACGAAATTCGAACCCTTATTTCCCATAAGAAATAATGTAAATACAATTAATCCGTTCCACAAAAAAATATTCACATACAAAATAATTAAAAATAATATATATACATTTACTTACCTTTATTGAAGAGTTGCAGGCATCTGGAAGATAGGGTAATGAGTAATGAAGGTCCTGTTGGGCATTTTCTTCCAAAACAGGCCTGTTTCATCACAATTAAACACTTGTTGGGGAGGAATTCTTCAGCCTCTACGAAGGGATCCATCCTGCATGCCGCACACTCTCTGCATACCCACCTCCCTGCATGCCTGCTACACTCTCTGCATACCTGCTACACTCCCTGCATGCCTGCTACACTCCTCATGCTGCTACACCTGCATACTGCGCACTGCTACACTCCTGCATGCCTGCTACCTCCCTACATGCCTGCTACACTCCATCTGCTACACTCTGCACCTGCTACCTCCGCATGCCTGCTCTCTGCATATGCACTCCATGATGCTACACTCCTGCATGCCTGCTACACTCCTCATGCTGCCCTCTGCATGATGCACTCCTGCATGAATGTAAACTCCTGCATGAATGCTAAACTCCCTGCATGACTGCTAACTCCTGCATGAATGCTAAACTCCTGCATGAATGCTAAACTCCTGCATAATGCTAAACTCCCTGCTATGATGCTAAACTCCTGCATCAATGCTAAACTCCCTGCATAATGCTACACTCCCTGCATGAATGCTACACTCCCTGATCAATGCTAAACTCCTGCATCAATGCTAACTCCTGCATCAATGCTAACTCCCTGCATCAATGCTAAACTCCCTGCATCAATGCTAAACTCCCTGCATCAATGCTAAACTCCCTGCATCAATGCTAAACTCCTGCATCAATGCTACACTCCTGCATCAATGCTACACTCCCTGCATGCAATGCTAAACTCCTGCATGCAATGCTAAACTCCTGCTATCGAATGCTAAACTCCCTGCATAATGCTAAACTCCTGCATAATGCTAAACTCCCTGCATAATGCTAAACTCCCTGCATCAATGCTAAACTCCCTGCATCAATGCTAAACTCCCTGCATGCAATGCTACACTCCCTGCATGAATGCTACACTCCCTGCATCAATGCTAAACTCCCTGCATGAATGCTAAACTCCTGCATGAATGCTAAACTCCCTGCATGCAATGCTAAACTCCCTGCATAGCTAAACTCCTGCATAATGCAAACTCCCTGCATAATGAACTAAACTCCTGCATCAATGCTAAACTCCTGCATCAATGCTAAACTCCTGCATCAATGCATAAGCTAAACTCCTCATATGCATCAATGCTAACTCCCTGCATGCATGCTAAACTCCCTGCATGCCTGCTAAACTCCCTGCATGCCTGCTAAACTCCTGCATGAATGCTACACTCCCTGCATGAATGCTAAACTCCCTGCATGAATGCTAAACTCCCTGCATGAATGCTACACTCCCTGCATGCAATGCTAACATCCTGCATGAATGCTACACTCCCTGCATGCCATGCTACACTCCCTGCATGAATGACACTCCCTGCATCAATGCTAAACTCCCTGCATCAATGCTAACTCCCTGCATGCTACAACTCCTGCATGAATGCAACTCCCTGCATGAATGCTAAACTCCTGCATGAATGCTAAACTCCTGCATGAATGTAACTCCCTGCATGAATGCTAACTCCTGCAGTGCAAACTCCTGCATGAATGCTAAACTCCCTGCATGAATGCTAACTCCTGCATGAATGCTAAACTCCTTCATGAATGCTACACTCCCTGCATTCCTGCTAAACTCCTGCATGCCTGCTAAACTCCCTGCATGAATACTAAACTCCTGCATGAATGTACACTCCTGCATGCCTCTACCTCACTGCATGAATGTTACACTCACTGCATGAATGCTACCACAGGTGCCACTAGAGCTTTGACCCATGGTGACTTATTCACAGTGACAATCACTAAACCACCAAAAGACACCAAATGTATTGTGAATGTTTGAAAGAGCACGCTGGGTAATGTTCTCTCAATGGTAAACAATGCTTCACTGGCGGGCATCCTGCGTCCTGCGTAGGCGCGGAGCAGGCGGA
Source organism: Cherax destructor (assembly GCA_009830355.1). Classification (NCBI taxonomy): domain Eukaryota; kingdom Metazoa; phylum Arthropoda; class Malacostraca; order Decapoda; family Parastacidae; genus Cherax; species Cherax destructor. The sequence continues at coordinate 25,248 of WNWK01004791.1, forward strand.
CAGGTCTAATCGTTACGAAACACAAGCCAGTTTACGATTCTCGAATCAAAAAGCTAGAAACACGATTTTTAAATAAGAACCTTAAACTCGGGGTCCACTGTATTGTAAGTACAGTGCACCCCGAGTATCATAAGCTATATATCGTAAAATCGGTTGTAAGCTTTTTTTATTCGTATCGTAAATGGACTCAGTGTTTCGTAACGTATTAGACCTGTCTGCCTGTCGCGCCTGCCTGCCCTGCGCAGGACACGAGTGAAGCGTTGTTTACTATTGAGAGAACATTACCCATTGCGCTCTTTAAAACGTCACAATACATTTGGTGTCTTTGGTGGTTTAGTGATTGTAACTGTGAAATAAGTCACCATGGGTCCAAAGAAGCTTTAGTGCACCCCAGTGGTAACATTCATGCAGGTAGCATTATGCTGTAGCATTCATGCAGGGAGTGTAGCATTCAGTGCACGAGGAGTGTAGCATTCATGGAGGACACTGGGAGGTAGCATTCATGCAGGAGTGTAGCATTCATGTTAGAGAGAGTCAGCATATCATGCAGGGAGTGTAGCATTCATGCAGGGAGTGTAGCATTCATGCAGGGCATTCGCAGGAGTGTAGCATTCATGGATGCATTCTGCAGGAGGTAGCATCATGGGTGTAGCATTCATGCAGGAGTGTGCATTCATGGTGCACATGGGAGTGTAGCAGGCATTCATGCAGGGAGTGTAGCATTCATGAGGAGTGTAGCATTCATGCAGGGAGTGTAGCATTCATGAGGAGTGCATTCATGCAGGGAGTGGTAGCTATGGGATGGCATTCATGCAGGAGTGTAGCATTCATGCAGGAGTGTAGCATTCATGCAGGAGTGTAGATTCATGCAGGATGCATCATGCGGAGTGTAGCATATGCAGGAGTGACACATGCAGGGAGTGTAGCAGGCATGCAGGGAGTGAGCAGGCTGCAGGAGTGCAGGCATGCAGGAGTGGAGCATGCAGGAGTGAGCAGGCATGCAGGAGGTAGCAGGCATGCAGGAGGTGAGGCATGCAGGAGGGTAGCAGGGAGTGGGGATTCCCTTCATAGAGGCTGAAGAATTCCTCCCCCAACAAGTATTTAATTGTGATGAAACTGGCCTGTTTTGGAAGAAAATGCCCAACAGGACCTTCATTACTCATTACCTAATTACCCTATCTTCCAGATGCCTGCAACTCTCTTCAATAAAGGTAAGTAAATGTCTATTTATTAATCTGCTTTTTATTATTTAGTAAGTGAATATTTTTGGGTGGAACGGATTAATTGTATTTACATTATTTCTTATGGGAAATAAGGTTTCGAATTTCGTATTTTTCGTGTTAAGTAATAACTCCTGGAACGCATTAATTATGATAGTCGAGGGACCACTGTACAGTGGAACCTCTTTGTTTTTGTATGCCCTAGTTTGTATGTATGTAAAACTATACTTATTCTCTATAAAATGTATTTTTTGTTAATATTTTTGGGTGTCTGAGATGGATTAATTGGATTTACATTATTTCTTATGGGATATATTGACAAAAATTACATTTTATAGAGAATTACTATAGTTTTCATACTAACTAGGGTATACGAAAGCCGAGGTTCCGCTGTATGTATCCTGCACAGAAATGACGTTATCTTGGTTGTGTTCTTTGTATAAAAGATATGAAGAAGCTGTTTTGGGGCAACATTTTGGTCTGTGTTGAGCTTCAATAAATCGTTTTGCTCTTTGTACATCTTTATTAACTCTTTCGAGGTTATGGTCGTACAAGTACGTTTTACGCACTGTGGTTGTTGACGTACTAGTACTCCTAAATTCTAGCGCCCTCAAATCAAGCAGAAACAGGCTGTTATGCATAGATGTGATAGAATGGGTCTGTGCGGTCAGTGTGCGCAGTATAAAATAATTCCTGCACCACACAGTGCATAATGAGGAAAAAAAAACTTTGACCGTGTTTTTGGTTTAAAACAACGACTTTGCAGTCTATTTTCGTATGGTATTTAAGCTTGTATTCTCGTTTTCTTAGTCTCATTTTATAGAATAGATGATATATTACAGAAATAGAGATAATTTTGACTGGTTTCACGATGACAAGTACCTTGAAACTGAGCGCAAAGTAGCGAAAATGTTCAATTTTGTCCGATGTTCAAGAGTAAACAAATCACACCATGCGTCCAATACACATCAACTGGCGAGTCTAATATTCTTGCACAAATGCACTGATATTATTTATACTATTTTTACAATGATGCAGTTGTATACATAACAGTAAATCTTCTATTTTTTGTGAGAATAAAAATTCAAAATGGAAAGCAAAAGTAATGTAAGAGGGGCCTGGAGACGTGACTAATGAACAGAGATGTTATTTTAGTGCCGGGAATGTCGGCGAAATCGCCGATGCATAAATGTCATTTATACCGCTAACTTCGCGAAAGCATAATTCCGTTAGTTTTCGATCAAATTTCATAATGTTTGTGGCGTTATGATCGGAAAAAGATTCTCTATCATTTCATAAGAATTTTTTTTTTTTTTTTAAATTCGTGGACCCTGAGAACGAGTTTCAGAGAGACCCCTTGGACCCCCAAAGGGTTAAATCATGTGTTGCTCTCTCAATGCTTTACCAAGTCGTACTTTGATCTATGTAGAGCTTTATCAAGTCACAATATTCTCTGTGCAGGGCTTAATCAAGTCGTGTTTTGCTCTGTGTAGGGCAGTGGCTCTTAACTGAAGGGGGGTGTGTGTAATTTCCATGGGGAGGGGGACACAAACCAAGGAGAAGGGTAAAAAATCTCATTAATAGCTCAAAAAAGTGCAAAAGATCCCTTGGTCCAAGTCAGACCAAAATGTCATCAAAAGTTTCTTTCTCCTATGTACGGGTTATTTATGTATTGTTCCAGTCACAGCATTGTACATTTTTATTCTTTATGTAAAGCTCATTGGTCAGTTAGTGACCAAATTATTTTTACTCAGTTGTTTCTTAGCATCTTCCTTTCATTGCTGTTAGTTGTGAGAAGCTGTGTGTGGATGGCAGAGTTTGGATACACCAGATTCACATGGTCATAAATAACAAAAAAAGGCACAATACTGTGACTGGAACAATACACAAATAGGAGAGAGGAGCTTACAGTGACGTTTCAGTCCGACTTGGACCATTTACAAAGTCACACTAACGAAAAGGAGAGAAGGAGGGAGTATATATAGGCAAGCAGACAGGGACGGAACAAGAGAGGTAGTGGTAGAGGTAGTAGTAGTGGAGTCAGTCAAATACTAAGAAAGAGGAACACTGTAAGGGAGCTAGGGGACCACAAAGGGTAGGAACAAGAACACAGAGGGGGAAGGAAATAATAAAAATGGACCAAATACCCAAAGCAGAGGAAAGAAAACCCAAAGAGGAAAAAGGAAAGGGGAAAAGGGAGAAGGAAAAAAAAAGAACAGGTTAAGTCATGGGTGTTCTGAAGTTTGGAGCATTTTGCAATGTAATGGGAAAGGTAGGCATCTACAGAGACAAAGCCACGACTAAGATTCATACAAAGAAAGTTGTGTATAAGGGAGGATTTAACAGACGGCAAGTGTGAAAGTTAGAAGAGGTGACCAGCATCATTTCAGAACTTGTCGTAATGACACTTCATACACTCCATCTTTTATTCGAGTGTCTCATTTAGTTACGTATAGAGAAAAATGATATTTATACAAAGAGGTGTATGTTTCTCATTGAATATAGGCTAGAGTTTATTTTAATCTCTGCTTTAGGTTTTAAGGATCTTTGACTGGTGGTGATCAGGTTACATGCATCCCTGGTGATGCATTGTGGAGGCTATAGACTTGAAACCCAGTAAACCAACTAACCAACCATTTACATAGCAGATAGACTTTATTTTTGACATCTTTAATGCCATGGTTACATTGGTCTCCTCTCTGAAAAATCCCACCATTAACCCTTTCAGGGTCCAAGGGGGGTCTCCGAAACTCGTTCTCAGGGTCCAAGAATTTAAAAAAAAAAAAAATCTTATGAAATGATAGAGAATCTTTTTCCAATCATAACGCCACAAAAATTATGAAATTTGATCGAAAAATAATGGAATTATGCATTCAATTATCCAAATATGGATGACATTTCGCATCAGCGATTTGCCACTTGACCATTTTCGAGCAAATTCCAATGTTTCAGTTTATAAAATTATAGCTATTCTGCATAGAACTCTGTTTTCTATCGATTGAGTACAAGAAAGCGCCTTTACCAATTACAACTACTCAAAATATGGTCAGAAAATGGCAATTTGGTCAATTTTAACAAATTTTAAGCGATGCCAATTTCAAAATAGGGTCCAGAATAAACAAGCAGACATTCTGGCATAAATGACATCTCTCTGTTCATTAGTCACGTTTCAGGCCTCTTACATTACTTTTGCATTTCATTGAATTTTTATTCTCACAATAAAATGAAGATTTACTGATGTATACAACTGCATCATTGTAAAATGGTATAAACAATATCAGAGCACTTGTGCATGAATATTGACTGCCAGTTGATGTGCATTGGACGATGTCGATTTGTTTATCTCTTGAACATCATCAGAAATCGAACATTTTCGCTATTTTGAGCTCAATTTCGAGGTACTTGTCATTGTCAAACTAATCAAAATCATCTCTATTTCTGTAATATATCTTCCATTCTATCAAATGAGACCAAGAAAACGAGAATACATCAATAAATACCATACGAAAATAGACTGCAAAGTCGCTGTTTTAAACCAAAAATACGGTCAGTTTTTTTTTTCCTCATTATGCACTGTGTGGTGCAGGAATTTATTTATACTGCGCACACTGACCGCACAGACCCATTCTATCACATCTAGGCCTAACAGCCTGTTTCTGCTTGATTTGAGGGCGCTAGAATTTAGGCGTACTAGTACGACAATAATCTCAGGGCGTAAGCCGTACTAGTACGTCAATAACCCTGAAAGGGTTAATGTATATACATTCACACTCTTAACTGAAACTGAATAGCTACACCTACTATGATTTCATCTTTTTGCCCTTATTCTCTCACCTGGTTGAAGATTCATTGAACATCTGTCTTCCAGAATCTCTCTCCTCTACCTTTCTCTTCTAAAATCTCTGTTCTCTACACCTCTCTCATACCCCTTACAGTCCATACAACTGTACATGAAATTATTCTAGAATTTGTATGAGTGGCATCCACTGAGTACATGGCAAATCTTCAGGTTGACATAACCCAAGTCTTCCAGTGGGGCACATAAAAATACAGTGGTACCCCGAGTTTCAGCCACATCCCAACTCGAACAATTATGTAAGTGTATTATTGTAAGTACTTTTGTAAGTGTATTTTTGGGCGTCTGAAACGGACTAATCTAATTTTCATTATTCCTTATGGGAACAAATTCGTTCGGTAACGGCAGTTGAACAGCCTTCTGGAACAAATTTTGGCTGAAACTCGGGGTTCTTTCACTATGGAAAAATTGGGTGAATAAGAACCATGATGGCGTATATAACAAACTCGAACAACTTGGAATGAAAAATTTATGTGAAGGACTTAGGAGTGATATTGTCAGAAGATCTCACATACAGGGATCACACCAATGTTATTTTTACAACAGCAAGCAAAATGGTAGGCTGAAGATACTAAGGCAATGATGATACTCTTCAGAGTCACTTGTTCTCTCTAGGCCGTAATTTTACTGTACACTTAATAACCCCTTTTAAGGTAGGTGAAACTGCTGATGTGGAGAGCCTTCACTGTCCTATATGAAGTTGGTCAAGCAGGCTTAGTCTGGGACAGACATTTGGGTGGTGTCTCCACAAAGTTTCATATAACCTGACCATTACCCACCTATTGTATCCCTCTTTTATTGTAACTTTTATTTTTTTAATTAAACATTTGTATCCTTTCTAAGAGTTGTTTATTTAATAGCTCAACCACAGTTTCTTTACTTCATGCTCTCTCAGCTATGTTCAACTTTCCTAAAGATAAGATTTGTTTGGATTTTTAACCCGGGGAGGGTTAGCCACGCAGGATAAAACCCAAGAAACTCAGTGTGTCATCAAGGACTGTCTTGTCTTATTTCCATTTGGGTCCTTAATCCCATCTCTCAGGATGCCACCCATACCAGTCAACTAACACTCAGGTACCTACTTATTGCTATGTGAACAGTGACAGCAGGTGTAGGAAACATGTCCAGTGTTTCCACCCATGCAAGGAATTGATCCATGGACACAGTGTGTGAGGCGAGAGCATTGCCAACCGAGCCACGGGACACCTTAATGTGTTTCTATTTGAAATTTCTCGTTTGGTATTAAGACATCAACCCTTTTTGTTCATAACATCAACAATTGTCCCTCTCTTAAAATCCATATAATTTAAATGCACATTTTCTGAGCACATTAAATTTTCGTTCTAAGATCTGTTAACCTATTTCAGCTCATTTCAAAGCCCACCCCTATCTTAGATACTACCATCATCCAAGATGCCACTCACAGCAGTGATAGCACCCAGGTACTTATTTACTGCTAAGTGAACAGGAGCAAAAGGTGTAGGAGATGTGCCAATACATATCCCCCCAAATACAGGATGCCAGCCACAACAGTCAACTAACATTCAGGTACCTATATACATCTAGGTGAATGGGGGCAGATGGTGTAAAGACACTTGAAGGTAGGGCAGGAGTCAGGACACTTGAAGGTAGGGCAGGAGTCAGGACACTTGAAGGTAGGGCAGGAGTCAGGACACTTGAAGGTAGGGCAGGAGTCAGGACACTTGAAGGTAGGGCAGGAGTCAGGACACTTGAAGGTAGGGCAGGAGTCAGGACACTTGAAGGTAGGGCAGGAGTCAGGACATTGAAGGTAGGGCAGGAGTCAGGACACTTGAAGGTAGGGCAGGAGTCAGGACACTTGAAGGTAGGGCAGGAGTCAGGACACTTGAAGGTAGGGCAGGAGTCAGGACACTTGAAGGTAGGGCAGGAGTCAGGACACTTGAAGGTAGGGCAGGAGTCAGGACACTTGAAGGTAGGGCAGGAGTCAGGACACTTGAAGGTAGGGCAGGAGTCAGGACACTTGAAGGTAGGGCAGGAGTCAGGACACTTGAAGGTAGGGCAGGAGTCAGGACACTTGAAGGTAGGGCAGGAGTCAGGACACTTGAAGGTAGGGCAGGAGTCAGGACACTTGAAGGTAGGGCAGGAGTCAGGACACTTGAAGGTAGGGCAGGAGTCAGGACACTTGAAGGTAGGGCAGGAGTCAGGACACTTGAAGGTAGGGCAGGAGTCAGGACACTTGAAGGTAGGGCAGGAGTCAGGACACTTGAAGGTAGGGCAGGAGTCAGGACACTTGAAGGTAGGGCAGGAGTCAGGACACTTGAAGGGTAGGACAGGGAGTCAGGACACTTGAAGGTAGGGCAGGAGTCAGGACACTTGAAGGTAGGGCAGGAGTCAGGACACTTGAAGGTAGGGCAGGAGTCAGGACACTTGAAGGTAGGGCAGGAGTCAGGACACTTGAAGGTAGGGCAGGAGTCAGGACACTTGAAGGTAGGGCAGGAGTCAGGACACTTGAAGGTAGGGCAGGAGTCAGGACACTTGAAGGTAGGGCAGGAGTCAGGACACTGAAGGTAGGGGAGTCAGGACACTGAAGGTAGGGCAGGAGTCAGGACACTTGAAGGTAGGGCAGGAGTCAGGACACTTGAAGGTAGGGCAGGAGTCAGGACACTTGAAGGTAGGGCAGGAGTCAGGACACTTGAAGGTAGGGCAGGAGTCAGGACACTTGAAGGTAGGGCAGGAGTCAGGACACTTGAAGGTAGGGCAGGAGTCAGGACACTTGAAGGTAGGGCAGGAGTCAGGACACTTGAAGGTAGGGCAGGAGTCAGGACACTTGAAGGTAGGGCAGGAGTCAGGACACTTGAAGGTAGGGCAGGAGTCAGACACTTGAAGGTAGGGCAGGAGTCAGGACACTTGAAGGTAGGGCAGGAGTCAGGACACTTGAAGGTAGGGCAGAGTCAGACACTTGAAGGTAGGGCAGGAGTCAGGACACTTGAAGGTAGGGCAGGAGTCAGGACACTTGAAGGTAGGGCAGGAGTCAGGACACTTGAAGGTAGGGCAGGAGTCAGGACACTTGAAGGTAGGGCAGGAGTCAGGACACTTGAAGGTAGGGCAGGAGTCAGGACACTTGAAGGTAGGGCAGGAGTCAGGACACTTGAAGGTAGGGCAGGAGTCAGGACACTTGAAGGCAGGGCAGGAGTCAGGACACTTGAAGGAGGGCAGGAGTCAGGACACTTGCTGAAGGCAGGGCAGGAGTCAGGACACTTGAAGGCAGGGCAGGAGTCAGGACACTTGAAGGAGGGCAGGAGTCAGGACACTTGAAGGTAGGGCAGGAGTCAGGACACTTGAAGGAGGGCAGGAGTCAGGACACTTGAAGGCAGGGCAGGAGTCAGGACACTTGAAGGCAGGGCAGGAGTCAGGACACTTGAAGGCAGGGCAGGAGTCAGGACACTTGAAGGCAGGGCAGGAGTCAGGACACTTGAAGGCAGGGCAGGAGTCAGGACACTTGAAGGTAGGGCAGGAGTCAGGACACTTGAAGGCAGGGTTACACTGGCTCCCTACCTTCGTGCTTCTTTGCAACTAACTGATGGACCTAGTCGTACCAAAACGTGTCATAAGTTTCTGTCTTGCGTATGTGGGTTATTTATGAATAATAATGATGCCTTGGGTGTACGTGTAGTTACAGTAGATTTAATGTACAATATTTACTTAAGATAAACCCTGTTTGAGAGGGATGAGTAAGACACATGAAGCACTCCATAACCGATGTCTAATTAGGATTAGTCTGCTCGAAATGCTCATGCATTTTAGTGGCTTTCTTTGTGCTTAACAGTATTTTACTGCATGTAAACTACACATTGTATACTATGCAAAGAAATAAGTTTTTGCATTTGATTTTGAATTTTGGTATTTATTACCAAGATATTTCACCTGCTCAGCAGGCTTCTTCAATTGAAATACAGAGGTAACTTTAACCCTTAAACTGTCCACACGTAGATATACGTTTACGTGCGTAGCTGACCGAATATCTTGAGAAAAAAAAAATTGTTCTTTTTCTTTAAAATGAAGAGTGCATTTTGTTTGTCATTCCATATATTGTAATACTGCACACACTGAGTGCACAGACCCATTCTCTAATCTCTAGGCAACTCAGGCTTGTCGTAGCAAGGTTAAAAGCATTTGAAAAAAACGTAGATCTACGTTCGGAGCAGTACGCACGTGAACGTATATCTACGTGTGGACAGTTTAAGGGTTAATACTGGGGACAGCAGAAATAGTGTAGATGTAGATATGATGTATTTGGCTCCACAATTATACTGTTTCTTTGAGTTTACCCCCTTGTAGTATTTTACTCTGAGTCCTGGGTTTCTTACCTTCCTTCCAGGACGTGTGGATGAACGGGAGCTGAAGTCATCATTCCAGAAATTGGGGATTTACATTGACGACGAAGAGGCCAAGCGGCTGCTCCGGAGGTGAGTACTCACTGCCCCCGGCTGGCTGGCTGGCTCCTCCTGGGGTTCGCTTGCTACTTTTCTTCCTCTGCTGCTGATGGCTGGGGGGGGGCTCGACTGGATGCTTTCAGCGCCCTCGGGGCTCCAAGCTCCTGCTTGTGACACTAACTGCTTCCTGGTAAGGCTCTTGAGTTCTCTGGTAAGACTTTTGAGTTTCTAGTAAATGTATTTTTTTTAGATCTATTGTAAGGCA
>WNWK01004791.1:40000-77500 GCA_009830355.1 Cherax destructor
ATCCAACTAAATATATTTTAGCTACGTTTACAATAATTTAATAATAAACAAACACAATGAAATATATTTTTTTCGTTAGGTTCAGAATGATTTTTGCGAAATTATTGCATACACAAATTTTCGCTTGTCTTATATGGCAAGAAGAGCGTTACTATTTAAGCCAAAATCGTAAGTTTTACCTAATCGGAAAAAACACACACACACACAGTTACAAGTGGAGGGGGAAGCAGGAAGGGCTGCACGAATGAAGCCAAAGTACAAGAAAGGTGACTATGTGGGCATGAGGAAATTCCTGCACGGAGTTCAGTGGGACAGAGAGATGGCAGGGAAGTCAGTAGACGAGATGATGGAATATATCACAACAATTTGCATGGAAGCTGAGGAGGGTAACAGGAGAAGTGAAAAAGACAGAATGAGCCCATGGTTCACTCAAAGGTGCAGGGAAGCCAAAATCAAGTGTGCAAGGGAATGGAAGAGGTATAGAAGGCAAAGAACCCCGGAGAATAAGGAGAGCAGTCGTAGAGCCAGAAATGAATATGCACAGATCAGAAGGGAGGCCCAAAGACAGTATGAGAATGACATAGCAGCGAAAGCCAAATCTGACCCAAAGCTGCTGTACAGCCACATCAGGAGGAGAACAACAGTCAAGGACCAGGTGATCAGGCTGAGGAAGGTAGGAGGGGAGGTCACAATAAATGACCGGGAAGTGTGTGAGGAGCTCAACATGAGATTCAAAGAGGTGTTCACAGAGGAGATAGAAGGGCCTCCAGAAAGGAGGAGAGGTAGGGTACACCATCAGGTGCTGGACACAATACACACAACTGAGGAGGAAGTGAAGAGGCTACTAAGCGAGCTAGATACCTCGAAGGCGATGGGGCCGGATAATATCTCTCCATGGGTCCTGTGAGAGGGAGCAGAGGAGCTATGTGTACCCCTAACCCCTGTGGTTTAGCGCTTCTATTTGATTATAATAATAATAATATGTGTACCCCTAACAACAATCTTCAACACATCTATCGAAACAGGGCAACTACCTGAGGTATGGAAGACAGCAAATGTAGTTCCAATTTTTAAAAAAGGAGACAGGAACTTAGCACTAAACTACAGACCAGTGTCACTGACATGTATAGTATGCAAGGTCATGGAGAAGATAGTCAGGAGAAGAGTGGTGGAGCACCTAGAAAGGAATGAGCTTATCAACGACGGCCAACACGGTTTCAGGGACGGGAAATCCTCTGTCACAAACCTACTGGAGTTCTACGACAGGGTGACAGAAATAAGATAAGAGAGAGAGGGGTGGGTAGATTGCATATTCTTGGATTGTAAGAAGATGTTTGACACAGTTCCACACAAGAGATTAGTGCAGAAGCTGGAGGACCAGGCAGGGGTAACAGGGAAGGCACTACACTGGATCAGGGAATACCTGTCAGGAAGACAGCAGCGAGTCATGGTATGTGGCGAGGTGTCAGTGTGGGCGCGGTGACGTGCGGGGTTCCATAGGGGTCAGTCCTGGGACCAGTGCTGTTTCTGGTATTTGTGAATGACATGACGGAAGGAATAGACTCCGAAGTGTCCTTGTTTGCAGATGATGTGAAGTTGATAAGAAGAATTCAATCGGACGAGGACCAGGCAGAACTACAAAGGGATCTACCTGGAGTCTACCTGGAGAGAATTCCAGGGGTCAACGCCCCCGTGGCCCGGTCTGTGACCAGGCCTCCTGTTGGACCAGAGCCTGATCAACCAGGCTGTTACTGCGGGCCGCACGCAGTCCTACGTACGAACCACAGCCTGGCTGGTCAGGTACCGACTTTAGGTGCCTGTCCAGTGCCTGCTTGAAGACAGCCAGGGGTTTGTTTGTAATCCCCCTGATGTATGCTGGGAGGCAGTTGAACAATCTTGGGCCCCTGACACTTATTGTGTTGTCCCTCAACGTGCTAGTGGAACCCCTGCTTTCATTGGGAGGATGTTACATCGCCTGCCGAGTCTTTTGCTTTCGTAGGGAGTGATTTTTGTGTGCAAGTTTGGTACTAATCCTTCGAGAATTTTCCATGTGTATATAATAATGTATCTCTCCCGCCTGCGTTCTAGAGAGTACAGGTTTAGGAACTTCAAGCGTTCCCAGTATTTGAGGTGGTTTATCACACTTATGCGTGTGGTGAAGGTTCTCTGCACATTTTCAAGGTCAGCAAGCCTGGTCCAGCAATTGGCTCCTGGAGTTCAACCCCACCAAGTGCAAAGTCATGACCGCAGAGAAGGGCAAAGAAGACCGCAGACGGAGTACAGTCTAGGGGGCCAGAGACTACAAACCTCAATCAAGGAAAAGGATCGAGGGGTGAGTATAACACCAGGCACATCTGAGGCGCACATCAACCAAATAACTGCTGCAGCATATGGGCACCTAGCAAACCTAAGAACAGCATTCCGACATCTTAATAAAGAATCGTTCAGGACCCTGTACACTGTGTACGTTAGGCCCATACTGGAGTATGCAGCACCAGTTTGGAACCCACATCTAGCCAAGCACGTAAAGAAGCTAGAGAAAGTGCAAAGGTTTGCAACAAGACTAGTCCCGGAGCTAAGGGGTTTGTCCAACGAGGAGAGGTTAAGGAAAATCGACCTGACGACACTGGAGGACAGGAGAGATAGGGGGGACATGATAACGACATATAAGATACTGAGAGGAATAGACAAGGTGAACAGAGACAGAATGTTCCAGAGATGGGACACAGCAACAAGGGGACACAGAGTGAAGTTGAAGACTCAAATGAATCACAGGGATGTTAGGAAGTATTTCTTCAGTCATAGAGTGGTCGGTAAGTGGAATAGCTTGGGAAGCGATGTAGTGGAGGCATGTTCCATACATAGCTTTAAGGAGAGATATGATAAAGCTCATGGCGCAGGGAGAGTGACCCAGTAGCGGCCAGTGAAGAGGCGGGGCCAGGAGCTATGACTCGACCCCTGCAACCACAAGAGGATTCAAACCTGCACACACTGTATCAAAGTACACATTACTTTCAGCACTCAGCCAGATCGCAGACTCTGGCAGTGGCAAAAGTAGTGTGTAGTTTAATAGTGTTCGCGCAGGTTTGAATGCTGCTGTGGACTGAGACAATGTTTGATATATATGAATGTATGCATTAGTTTCGTGAAAAATTGAATATCAAAACACCATCCAGAATTTGGGAAAATAGTTGGTAAATCCTTTCAGAATTGTTAGAAATTATTCATTAGGACAAGAGTAAAAATGGGACGGGGGGGTTGATGGACTCCAATTGTAAGCAGTAAATCTAGCTTTAAAATTATTTGATACTCCTGGTAATTTATTGACCAGTAGTGCAACAGATGTGTAGTGTGAATTCAAACAATTTGACACCTTAGATGTTTCGTAACATACCTCATTATCAACATTTAAGACTAGATTGATTAAAAAAAAATCAAATGATTTATTTGTTTTATGCAGTTTATATATCATAAAATATTGTTATTCATAAAAGAAAGCCACTATTATTCAATGCAGTTGGGCTGGTTTATTTCCACTAGACGAGGATGATTACGGCTGAATTGTCACTTGTTCACCAGTCAAGTATGTGTTTTAATCACTTAAATAACGATTCAGTCATGCTTCAATGCATATACACTGAGAGACATACAGCCAGGAGCTGTGAATCGACCCCTGCAACCACAACTAGGTGAGTACCTCAGTGTATATACCCTGTATTCGAGCCATCTGGTTTATGGCTGTACCCCAGGACTTGCCAAAGCTTTCTTGGATTGTCTGTTGTCATATATTTTAGAACTATAGAGCATTTCGTTTGCCCAGTTTACATATTCCTCCTAAGGAATGCAACTCAAAAACAAAAAATGTAAGAACGTGTGGCTCAGGTGTTAGTCCCAGGTGTGAGGTCGGTTGGTTGGTTAATAAAGCTTACATAAAGGGTCTTATTAAAGCTGCATGTCACCTGACCACCTGTGAAGAATACTTTAATCTTTAAAACAGTGATTGGAGTAAACTCGCAATTGTGTATACACGGAGACATGCCTCTTGGTGTGTATACACGGAGACATGCCTCTTGGTGTGTATACACGGAGACATGCCTCTTGGTGTGTATACACGGATACATGCCTCTTGGTGTGTATACACGGAGACATGCCTCTTGGTGTGTGTACACGGAGACATGCCTCTTGGTGTGTATACACGGAGACATGCCTCTTGGTGTGTGTACACGGAGACATGCCTCTTGGTGTGTGTACACGGAGACATGCCTCTTGGTGTGTGTACACGGAGACATGCCTCTTGGTGTGTGTACACGGAGACATGCCTCTTGGTGTGTTACACGGAGACACGCCTCTTGGTGTGTGTACACGGAGACATGCCTCTTGGTGTGTGTACACGGAGACATGCCTCTTGCGTGTGTGTACACGGAGACATGCCTCTTGGTGTGTATACACGGAGACATGCCTCTTGGTGTGTATACACGGAGACATGCCCTTGGTGTGTATACACGGAGACATGCCTCTGGTGTGTACACGGAGCATGCCTTGGTGTGTAAGGAGAATGCCTCATGGTGTGAAGACCAAACGGAGACATGCTCTTGGTGTGTACACGGAGACATGCCTCTTGGTGTGGTACACGGAGACATGCTCTCTTGGTGTGTACGTACACGGAGACATGCCTCTTGGTGTGTTACACGGAGACATGCCCTTGGTGTGTACACGGAGACATGCCTCTTGGTGTGTTACACGGAGACATGCCTCTTGGTGTGTGTACACGGAGACATGCCTCTTGGTGTGTATACACGGAGACATGCCTCTTGGTGTGTATACACGGAGACATGCCTCTTGGTGTGTATACACGGAGACATGCCTCTTGGTGTGTATACACGGAGACATGCCTCTTGGTGTGTATACACGGAGACATGCCTCTTGGTGTGTGTACACGGAGACATGCCTCTTGGTGTGTACACGGAGACATGCCTCTTGGTGTGTGTACACGGAGACATGCCTCTTGGTGTGTATACACGGAGACATGCCTCTTGGTGTGTTACACGGAGACATGCCTCTTGGTGTGTGTACACGGAGACATGCCTCTTGGTGTGTACACGGAGACATGCCTCTTGGTGTGTCTACACGGAGACATGCCTCTTGGTGTGTGTACACGGAGACATGCCTCTTGGTGTGTATACACGGAGACATGCCTCTTGGTGTGTGTACACGGAGACATGCCTCTTGGTGTGTGTACACGGAGACATGCCTCTTGGTGTGTATACACGGAGACATGCCTCTTGGTGTGTATACACGGAGACATGCCTCTTGGTGTGTATACACGGAGACATGCCTCTTGGTGTGTGTACACGGAGACATGCCTCTTGGTGTGTTACACGGAGACATGCCTCTTGGTGTGTGTACACGGAGACATGCCTCTTGGTGTGTATACACGGAGACATGCCTCTTGGTGTGTGTACACGGAGACATGCCTCTTGGTGTGTATACACGGAGACATGCCTCTTGGTGTGTCTACACGGAGACATGCCTCTTGTTGTGTATACACGGAGACATGCCTCTTGGTGTGTATACACGGAGACATGCCTCTTGGTGTGTATACACGGAGACATGCCTCTTGGTGTGTATACACGGAGACATGCCTCTTGGTGTGTTACACGGAGACATGCCTCTTGTGTGTATACACGGAGACATGCCTCTTGGTGTGTATACACGGAGACATGCCTCTTGGTGTGTATACACGGAGACATGCCTCTTGGTGTGTATACACGGAGACATGTCTCTTGGTGTGTATACACGGAGACATGCCTCTTGGTGTGTGTACACGGAGCATGCCCTTGGTGTGTATACACGGAGACATGCCTCTTGGTGTGTATACACGGAGACATGCCTCTTGGTGTGTATACACGGAGACATGCCTCTTGGTGTGTATACACGGAGACATGCCTCTTGGTGTGTATACACGGAGACATGCCTCTTGGTGTGTATACACGGAGACATGCCTCTTGGTGTGTATACACGGAGACATGCCTCTTGGTGTGTATACACGGAGACATGCCTCTTGGTGTGTATACACGGAGACATGCCTCTTGGTGTGTATACACGGAGACATGCCTCTTGGTGTGTATACACGGAGACATGCCTCTTGGTGTGTATACACGGAGACATGCCTCTTGGTGTGTATACACGGAGACATGCCTCTTGGTGTGTATACACGGAGACATGCCTCTTGGTGTGTATACACGGAGACATGCCTCTTGGTGTGTATACACGGAGACACGCCTCTTGGTGTGTATACACGGAGACACGCCTCTTGGTGTGTGTACACGGAGACACGCCTCTTGGTGTGTATACACGGAGACACGCCTCTTGGTGTGTGTACACGGAGACATGCCTCTTGGTGTGTATACACGGAGACATGCCTCTTGGTGTGTATACACGGAGACATGCCTCTTGGTGTGTATATCGCCCGGTGATGTCAGCAGACGCTCTGTGGTTGTCTGGGTTACTAAGTCTTTATTTTACTTATATTCATGGTAAGCCTCTAAACCCGTAGAGGTTGTAGAGCACCTGGGGAAATTGGAGGTGGTTAAGTTTGATTTGGGGAAGAGAAGTGTAGCTTCAGTTCATGGTGTGAAGAGCCGTGTGTAGTTAAAGAATGTGGGTGCGGTGGTGTGTAGGTGTTGTGGCGAGTGATGCCCACGGCACAGTTGTATGTATCAGCCTACCCCTGCTATATACTCTCTCCAACCTACCCTAAGGCTGTATCTACATACATATCTCTCTCTCTCCAAGGCTGTATACTCCCTCCTATACTCTATACACCAAGTGGTGCACATATCTACATATACCGAGAGGGCATATAGCTGTATATATACCGAGAGGTGCATGTCTGCATGTACACCGAGAAGTGCATATATGTGTATATATACCGAGATGTATATGTATATACAGAATTATGTATGTGTATATAAACACCGAGAGAGATATTTGTGTATATAGACTGAGATAAAGGTGTATATGGTGTATATCTCATTGTATATACTTTAATCCCTATTTTAGGTATTATAGTATCCCTGACTGTGGTCAACAGGTTACTTCCTGACTATAGGCTTTACACGTAATAAACCCCTCCTTTTTATTATTTATTTTCAAGTGGATGCCAGACGGGCTCATGATAACAAAGAATTGGTGGTAAAAAATATAGACCCGTATAGTAAAATTATATTTTTTTGGTTCCGTCAACAAGAGTCGACTAACTCTCAGGCTCCTGTTTTCACTCATTTGTACGAAATAACAGGTGTGGAAGCTTTCAATATTTCATTGCGATGAAGGTGAAGTTAGGCTCACCTTTCTCTGCATTAGACTGATGCATTTGGAACGGTGAAGTGTTGCCTGCTAATATTATACTTAAGGTTCACGTCCCTTATCTTTATACTACCACTAGGGCATTGAGAAAACGTTTCGATCCTTGAACTTTGATCACGGTAATAGGGCCGAAATATTATTTAAGGGAATGTCGTAGTCCTTGCTGACATCTAAGATAGCTGTCGGTATCAGTTATCTTCTCTACTGTTACATAAATACGGGATAAAGTGTAGAACGATCTTGTTGAAAAGCAAGGAACCATAGGCACAATTAGAGAGTGGGCGAAACATCCTGATCCGCCAGGTTGTGATAGCAATGTTGTACACCTGTGAGCCGCTAACAGCAACAGCCTGGTTGTCGAAGCAGTCATCATGGCACTTTAGTCTCAGGCCGGGCTACAAAGATAAAACCTTTAAAACCGGCCACATGTATGTGACAGTTTCAGTAAACTGCTCTTTACCCTGACACACTCACTGGGATGAACTGAAGAAGCTGAGCAACCCTTGATAACTCTAGCAATCTAATCTTTGTGGCTTCCGTACATTGCATTCTTCTAGGCTAGTGTGTACACCTCATATCCAGAGATGTACAAGATTATCAAATGTACAAATACTGTTGATATCACGTATGCTCATTAAAGTATTGGGGGAAATTAAATGCATTTGTGTGTAATGACATTAAATATGTCCACGAGGTGAGGATAGCGATAATGTTTTGTTTCTTGTGTGTAAATATGTCCACGAGGTGAGGATAGCGATAATGTTTTGGTAAAAGTGCTACTGGAAGCAATATGCTTAGATTTATTTCTATTAGAGTGCTTGTACTTCACACATGTTCAGCCGCCAAGAAACCAGATGATCTCTGGAAAAATCTCGCCGTATGTTTGGCAACAAGAATGCCATTTAAAATTACACGCTGAAGAGTTGCATGTGTGTGAAAACCTTATCGGGTTACTGGCGAAATTAGCTTGGATCTGGCTTCATGATAAGTCAGGTTGATTAATTCACGGTGCGCGCCAGCCTAGCCGACCGGAAGTGTAGGCTACGTGTTATCACCATTTCTGGAAACCGCCGCCGCTGATTGTATTTGTTCACCCCTCCTCTGTCTTGCAACATACTGTATTATTCTGAATATATGAACTCTGGTGGGTAGAGTAAGCATTGTATGTGGCTGACACTGCGAGGTAAACAATGGCTTCGTTCTGACATCTGTCAGCTCCTGCGCAGTGTAGGTAGACCTTTTCTTAGCTCGAATCTCATCGCATTTGGATGTAGACACCTGGCCACTCCAGTGTGTTCTCGCTTTCTTATGGCTTAGACACTGGGACCTTGAGCTAGGTCCCAGTACCGAAACGTTTTCTAATAAATATGTCCTAGTGTTTGCTCATGTGTCTTTCTAAAATAATTGTCGGTATCTATTACCAAGGTTTATAACTTTCTCTCGTGTACTAGAAGCAATAGTTCAACTGTCTCAGTCATTGGGCTCAATTCATTTAACTTATAATATACACCTCACCTCTGGGACTAGTCTGGTTGCAGCCTTTTTGACTTAAAGGGGCGTGACCACGTGAGGTTCCACGATAGTGCTTTGTATTTTAGCGTTGACCTGCACAAATAGAAGACAGGAATAAACGGAAGGGGATGTAAATAACGTGCCGAAAATATCCACCTGGATTCTAGTTTTACAAATTTAGATTTAGAAAGGATATAGGGAAGTAATGGTTTAGCAACAGAGTTGCAGACGAGGGAGACAAACTTCCAAGTAGCGTCATAGAATATAGGGAAGTTTTGGTTTAGCAACAGTTGTAGATGAGGGGAACAAGTATAGCGTCATTGAAGCAACAACGTTAGATAACTTTATATATAGATTGGACAGGTACAAGAATGCGTGAGAGTCGAACTTGCCCAGCATGGGCCAGAAGACCTACTGCAGTGTTTTTATTCTTGTGCACTTTCTAACATGCCATTGGCTCACCTACACATTTAGTTGTGGATTAAGACGCATGTGAAACACTAGGTCATCTTGAGTGATGAAACGTTTCGCCTACACAATAGGCTTCTTTAAATACAAAGGCAGCAGTAGTATTGAAATAAAGATGGTGTAAGCAGTTCATCAACCTTAGAGAAAAGTATTTGAGGTGGTGAGTCCCTCAGCCTGGAGAAGAGTTCAGCTGAACTCTTAAACTTGTTAGTATAATATACCATTTTCAACAACATTTAGTTGTATTAATGTTGGTAGAATTACCGACAATATGTTAGGTAAAAGGATACAAGTGCAACTAATGTGACATTTTATTGTGGTAGCGTTTCGCTTTCCAGGAGCTTTATCAAGCCGTTACTAACGGCTTGATAAAGCTTGATTGGTCCCTCTCTTCTCAACCTTCACCTATCCACTCTATCTAATCCTCTGAGTATTTTGTATATCGTAATCATGTCATCTCTGACTCTCTTATATTCCCTTCAGTTCCAGCACCAATTTCTTTGCAAACCTTTGGTTCTTCTCTAGATTCTTTGTCTTATGACTGATGTGCTCCTCAGGCGGCGGTATGCTAAGTATTTACTCCCAGGTCCGTGTGTTTAGTCGATGTTAGGGAGGGGAAGGAGAGCTCGTAGTATATCAACTTCAGTACGTCCAGTGTGTCATATAGTTTTGTAAAAATGCCAAGTTGTTGGCCCTCATTCCAGCGGTGTGCCAGTCTTTGTAAAAACAATAGTTTGTTGCATTTTTTCTTCACCATGTGTGCGCGCGTGTTGGCTTTCTCCCTGCCGAAACTTGGCAGCTGCTCACGTATATAAAAAAGTATAAATAGATGGTAGTTTTTCAGTGTTGACGTTGTTAAACATGAATGGAGCGAGCTATAGCCGTTATTTGCAGCCTGGACTGTAAGTTTTTTTTTTTGTGTGTGTGATAAATTACAGTATGGGGAAAGCGTGTTAAACTGTGTGTAATTATGTGATGGGATGTAGGGAACGTGTGTTTTATGTATGTGTTAAGTTCTTACACTTTTTGTTAGGCGTGTGTTAAGTGCTTATACTATGGGTTCTGTGTTAAGTGTGTTCAGAGTGAAGGTGGTGGTCTGTTATACTGGCTGGCCAGATGTAAACTTAACACTTGTACAAGGTAAACTGTCTACAACACCGTGCTCCTGCCGCTTGGCCCACATCCCTCATTCTAAATTTACTCTCTTCTCCGGGGAAAACAGAAATTACAGAGAAAAGTGTATTAGAAAGGAAAAGAAAATAGATTGCAAACGGAGAGCGAATCTGACTATTCCTTGACCGATGCAGAGACAGTGTCGAGCCCGCACGAATTGCCAAGGGATTTTGTGCATTAGATCAACACGCTGGTATAGTGGAGATAAATGGTATAAAATACCGACACGATGGAAAAATAAACACACGATTCTTTATTGACAATGTTTCGCCCACACAGTGGACTTTATCAAGTCACAAACAGATCTACCTGGGTGAAAAGTACATGAGTATTTTAGGGTGGAGAGTCGAATCCAACCTACCCAGCATTCTCCGCCTGACTCTCCACCCTATAAATACTCGTGTACTCTTCACCCACGTAGATCTGGTTGTGACTTGATAAAGCTCACTGTATGGGCGAAACGTTCTCAGTAAAGGATCGCATTATATTGAATTTGTTTATTTTTCCACGCTTGTATAGTAATTTGATGATTTTTAGATGAGGTTAGGTAAGGTTGGTCAGGAAACAGGACAAGTGTTTCCTGACGCGGGTCTTAGATGATGACCCGCCATTGGAGCTTTTGGTCCGCTGGCTTACCCCTCCACTCGTTTAAAAATTATAGTCAATTATAACCTTTTTTTTATTAATATCTTTAGACCGCATGTTCAGTACCGTCACTTCGTTTAAATTGTAATTATGCTAGTAGAATTACGCACAGTACGTTACATATAAGGAGACACGTGCAATTAATGCGACATTTTATTTTGGCATCGTTTAAATTGTTAATTGTCAAACACTTGGGAAAACGAACGTGTTTGCTGTAATCAAGAACGAGCTAGCTAAGATGACATATAATCTAGCTGGACACTTGATTTGCAGGAATTTGTGAACACTTATACAGCCTAGTTGACTTAACAAATTGCAGATATTCTTGTAATTTGCAGTGCAATTGTTGTTTCTGAAACAACTATGGAAAGGAAGGTATTGAATAAATGAATAAACGACATCTTTTATATTTTAAATATGTCTTTTATTCACGCAGACAGAAACATCTTTTATATAAAAGGTTGGTATAAACCTTGGTTTATAGAAGGTTGGTATAAACCTTGGTTTATAGAAGGTTGGTATAAACGTTGGTTTATAGAAGGTTGGTATAAACGTTGGTTTATAGAAGGTTGGTATAAACGTTGGTTTATAGAAGGTTGGTATAAACGTTGGTTTATAGAAGGTTGGTATAAACCTTGGTTTATAGAAGGTTGGTATAAACCTTGGTTTATAGAAGGTTGAGTATAAACCTTGGTTTATAGAAGGTTGTATAAACCTTGGTTTATAGAAGGTTGGTATAAACCTTGGTTTATAGAAGGTTGGTATAAACCTTGGTTTATAGAAGGTTGGTATAAACGTTGGTTTATAGAAGGTTGGTATAAACGTTGGTTTATAGAAGGTTGAGTATAAACGTTGGTTTATAGAAGGTTGGTAAAAACCCGTTGGTTTATAGAAGGTTGGTATAAACCTTGGTTTATAGAAGGTTGGTATAAACCTTGGTTTATAGAAGGTTGGTATAAACCTTGGTTTATAGAAGGTTGGTATAAACGTTGGTTTATAGAAGGTTGGTATAAACGTTGGTTTATAGAAGGTTGGTATAAACGTTGGTTTATAGAAGGTTGGTATAAACGTTGGTTTATAGAAGGTTGGTATAAACCTTGGTTTATAGAAGGTTGGTATAAACCTTGGTTTATAGAAGGTTGGTATAAACCTTGGTTTATAGAAGGTTGGTATAAACCTTGGTTTATAGAAGGTTGGTATAAACCTTGGTTTATAGAAGGTTGGTATAAACGTTGGTTTATAGAAGGTTGGTATAAACGTTGGTTTATAGAAGGTTGGTATAAACGTTGGTTTATAGAAGGTTGGTATAAACCTTGGTTTATAGAAGGTTGGTATAAACCTTGGTTTATAGAAGGTTGGTATAAACCTTGGTTTATAGAAGGTTGCATCTGTCTCTTAATATGTTTTACGGTTTTTGACCGTGTGGTATTATGCGTTATTGAATAAATAGCATTGGCGACCCCCTCCAGCAGCCTAGTTGAAGAGGCAGTGTATACACACTCCTCCCAGGCTCTGCATAACCACTACCAGTTTATAGCTTTCTCTTGACGATGTTTAGTAATGGATGTGGAATAGCGTGACAGCGAGTGGAATAAGGCGTAGGAAGAGGCAGGTGGTGTGGGTGTAGCAACTAAGACAGTTTATATATATCTGTGATAAACAAGACTCGAAACCACCAGCTGACATCTATTCCTGTAACCACTCATACTCACCATAACTCTATTTTTTTTTTTCACAAACATTTATTTTCAAAACAATATAAGATAATACAGAATTAAGGATTAAAAAATCCATTGCATTTCGGGCAACATTAGACTTAGAACTAAATATTTCGAAAAAAAAGGGGGGGGGGGGGTCAGGATTTCTGCCATTTTTACAACAAAAATAACTTTTGTCTTGTATAATTAAATAAAGCCTTTTTTCTCTGCAACACAAAGTTGAAGGAAATAAATAATAAGTTTTTAAGCAAAAATGTGAAATAACTGGCTCGGTGTTTCACGTGGCTGGCGTCTACATTATTCACGGTGTCTCGTAGCTGGGTTGGTAGCGCACTCATTGAGGTCCGTGGTTCGATCCCTGGTACGGGTGGAAACATTAGGATGTGTTTCCTTAAGACACCTGTTGTCCCTGTTTACCTAGCACTTATGTACCTGGGTGTTAGTTACATTACACCTGCTGTCACCTCACTTAGCAATAAGTAGGTACTTGGCTGTTATTTACCTTACACCTGCTGTCACTTCACCTAGCAGTAAGTAGGTACCTGAATGTTAGTCGACTGGTGTGGGTCGCTTCCTGGGCACAAAATTGACCTAATTTGCCTGAAATGCTTTGCATATGGTATGGTATGCATGTGGTCGCTAAAACTCTCGCTTCACACGGCGAGGGTCTGCGTTCGATTCCCTGCGAGGGTAAAAACATTGGGCGTGTTTCTTTACACAGGTTGTCCATGTTCACCCATCAGTAAAATGGGTACCTGGGTGTTAGTGGACTGGTATGGGTCGCATCCTGGGTGTTAGTGGACTGGTATGGGTCGCATCCTGGGTGTTAGTGGACTGGTGTGGGTCGCATCCTGGGTACTCACCTAATTGTGGTTGCAGGGGTCGAGACTCAGTTCCTGGCCCCGCCTCTTCTCTGTCCGCTACTGGGTCTCTGCTCTCCCTGCTCCATGAGCTATATCATACCTCGTCTTAAAACTGTGTATGGTTCCTTCCTCCACTATATCTTTCTCTAGACTATTCCACTTCCTGACTACTCTGTGGCTGAAGAAATGCTTCCTAACATACCTTTGGGTGTTAGTGGACTGGTGTGGGTCGCATCCTGGGTGTTAGTGGACTGGTGTGGGTCGCATCCTGGGTGTTAGTGGACTGGTGTGGGTCGCATCTGTGTTAGTGGACTGGTGTGGGTCGCATCCTGGGTGTTAGTGGACTGGTGTGGGTCGCATCCTGGGTGTTAGTGGACTGGTGTGGGTCGCATCCTGGGTGTTAGTGGACTGGTATGGGTCGCATCCTGGTTGTTAGTGGACTGGTGTGGGTCGCATCCTGGGTGTTAGTGGACTGGTGTGGGTCGCATCCTGGGTGTTAGTGGACTGGTGTGGGTCGCATCATGTGTTAGTGGACTGGTGTGGGTCGCATCCTGGGTGTTAGTGGACTGGTGTGGGTCGCATCCTGGTGTTAGTGGACTGGTGTGGGTCGCATCCTGGGTGTTAGTGGACTGGTGTGGGTCGCATCCTGGTGTTAGTGGACTGGTGTGGGTCGCATCCTGGGTGTTAGTGGACTGGTGTGGGTCGCATCCTGGGTGTTAGTGGACTGGTGTGGGTCGCATCCTGGGTGTTAGTGGACTGGTGTGGGTCGCATCCTGGGTGTTAGTGGACTGGTATGGGTCGCATCCTGGTTGTTAGTGGACTGGTGTGGGTCGCATCCTGGGTGTTAGTGGACTGGTGTGGTCGCATCCTAGGTGTTAGTGGACTGGTGTGGTCGCATCCTGGGTGTTAGTGGACTGGTGTGGGTCGCATCCTGGGTGTTAGTGGACTGGTGTGTGTCGCATCCTGGGTGTTAGTGGACTGGTGTGGGTCGCATCCTGGGTGTTAGTGGACTGGTGTGGTCGCATCCTGGGTGTTAGTGGACTGGTGTGGTCGCATCCTGGGTGTTAGTGGACTGGTGTGGGTCGCATCCTGGGTGTTAGTGGACTGGTGTGGGTCGCATCCTGGTGTTAGTGGACTGGTGTGGGTCGCATCCTGGGTGTTAGTGGACTGGTGTGGGTCGCATCCTGGGTGTTAGTGGACTGGTGTGGGTCGCATCCTGGGTGTTAGTGGACTGGTGTGGGTCGCATCCTGGGTGTTAGTGGACTGGTGTGGGTCGCATCCTGGGTGTTAGTGGACTGGTGTGTGTCGCATCCTGGGTGTTAGTGGACTGGTGTGTGTCGCATCCTGGGTGTTAGTGGACTGGTGTGGGTCGCATCCTGGGACAAAACTGACCTAACTTGCGGGAAATGCTCAGTATAACAAGTGGCTTTCTATAGTATACTAGTAGTATGTCATTAATGTCAACTGTGGTCTGTATACCTTGTACATGTATACTTGTAGTAAATAAAGATTATTATTATATATTATTATTATATATGTTATATCATGTACTTGTAGAACTAAAGATTATTATATTATTATTATTATTATATATGTTATATCATGTACTTGTAGAAATAAAGATTATTATTAAATATTCGCTTTTTCTATCATAGTTCTCCCCTTTTGCTTTTGGTTTATTTCCATTTAGTTTATCTTCAAATCAAATCAAATCAAATCAACTTTATTTCTGATAATATTACAAAGTGGGGTTTACATATTATGTTATTAATACATTTTATGAATTATTTATTACAAGAAGGCCAATAATATGTAAAGTAAAGTAAAGTAAATTTTATTTCGTTGCAGACTGCAGATTACATAGGTATTGGTAGTTACAATGTAAATTGAGTGCAAGGAGAGCCACTGACATGCCATGGCATTAGGGGCAGCTTATTCTAGTAACTTAAAGACTATGTACTTAATATTAGAGAAATTTATTGAGTTTATTCTAGTTAAAAATTGTTTTCAAGATTACAATATGATGAAATTTTACTGTTTAAATTATTATATAATGATATTAGATTGTTACAGTAATGGTAATATGGAATTGAGATTATCTTAAGGAAAATAACATTGAACATTTTTGACATTAACTTATAATATGAGTATTTAGTTTTGATTGAGTAGGGGTAACATAATAGTAACATATTATTAAAAATTGAGATTATCATATAGGAAAGTAATAATGAGCATTTTTCAGAGTAGTTTATAGTATGATCATTTAGTTTTGGGTGAGTAGGTGGTTTTTGAGTTGTCTTAAATTGATTTTCAGACAAGATTATGTTAATATTTACTGGTAGTGAATTCCAGATTCTGGGGCCCTTTATGTGCATAGAATTTTTACATAGGTTGATATGAACACGGGGTATATCAAAAAGTGATCTGTGTCTTGTGTTGTGGTCATGGGTCCTATTAAAGTTGGTGAGGAGAATTTTGAGATGAGGGTTTATATTAGAGTGTAAAGTTTTATATAGTATGTAGTAGGCACAAGAGTAAGTATGAATGTTCTTTACGGTGAGTAGTTTGAGACTTTTGAATATTGGTGGAGTATGCTGTCTAGAGTGGGAATTTATCATCATTCTGACTGCGGCCTTTTGTTGTGTTATGAGTGGTCTGAGGTGATTTAATGTTGTTGATCCCCATGCACAGATTCCATAGGTGAGATACGGGTAGATAAGTGAATGATATAGTGCAAGGAGAGCTGATTGTGGTACATAATAGCGTATCTTTGATAATATGCCTACTGTCTTCGAGATTTTCTTGGAAATTTGTTGTATGTGTGTTTGGAATTTAAGGCTACTGTCAAGGTGGATTCCTAGGAATTTTCCCTCTGTGAGTCTTGTGATGGGTGTACCATTGAGCGTTATGTTAAGTGGAACATTTGTGGCTTTGCTTCCAAACTGTATGAAGTAGGTCTTGTCAGTATTGAGAGTAAGCTTGTTAGTCGTCAACCATGTTGATATTTTCTGTAATTCGGCATTAACAGTGTTGGCCAGTATAACTGGATTTGGGTGAGAGAAGACATATGTTGTGTCATCTGCAAATAAAATGGGTTTGAGTAGTTGTGATGCATTCGGTAGGTCATTTATGTAAATGAGAAATAGGAGTGGCCCCAGGACACTTCCTTGAGGGACTCCGACTGTAATTTGTTGTGTGGAAGAGTTCGCTCCATTTGTGTATACGTATTGGCTTCTGTTGGTGAGGTATGACTTTAGGTAGTTTAGTGGGTGCCCCCTTATACCATAGTGTGCTAATTTTGTGAGCAGTAAATCATGGTCGACTGTATCAAAAGCTTTGCGTAGATCAATGAAGATGCCCAGTGGGACTTCTTTCTTCTCAAGTGCTGTATACGTACGTATTAGGTTTTCTACAGTGTATGTCAGAAATAAGTTTGAAATAGACTTTGGACGTAACCTCAGAAATATTGTATGTAGATTTTCCTAAATAATGATAAATTTTATTATTAGTTTTATTAATAAATGGTCAAATTAGTTATATTACGTTTTAGTCTCCCCTTAGCATAATATTCCCAATTTCTTTGACGAATTTACGTGTCTATGGTATACTATTTTATTTTTATTTTATCAGTAATGTTTAAAATATTTTATATTTCTAAGGAAACCGTACGTATCCTGAAGGAAAAGAAGAAATAGCTTACAAATTTGAGTTTTTGTTATAAATGTGTTATACTAAATACACGATAATCATAAGAAAATTACCGTGGCCTGGTAGGCAACGCTCTGGCTTCACACACTTGAGTGTCCGTGATTCGATCCCCGGAAAGGGTGAGACACATTGGGCGTCTTTCTTTACACTTATTGTCTCGTTCACCTAGCAAGCAAGTAGGTACCTGGGTGTTAGTCGACTGGTGTGAATCGCATCCTGGGGGACAAGATTGGGGACCCTAATGGAAATAAGACAATCTCCAATGACGCACTGACATTCTTGGGTTATCTTGGGTGGCTAACCTTCCGGGGTTAAAAATCCGAACAAAATCTTATCTTACCCTCTTTGAAAAACAAGGACCTCCAGTGGAAATAAGTCACTTTGGGTTATACAATGTAAGTTACACAAATTATCATACATAGTCACATGTGTAAATTACCTAGGGTAACACAACAAATTCAAAGGGACTTCCATTTTGCCTGCTCAGCGAAGAGGCGGGGCCAGGAGCTGCGACTCGATCCTTGCAACCACAGATAGGCGAGTACAGAGTGACTTAAATAGTGGAGACAGCAAAAGCAGTGAAGAGATAAATATGAGGTGATGAGTCCCTAGCCACATTGATCAGGGATTGAAGTCAGCTGAATATTTAACAGGTCTGAGCTACTGACCACCTCGGCATTACTTCTTCAAAGCTGTGGGACTGATCACTTCATATTTACCTGTCCGCTGCTTCTTCTGTCTCCAATTTTTATATCACCTTTGTATTCGACTGAGGAAGCCTGCCGAGAAGGCGAAACATTTCGACAACAATTAAGTTCTACAACTGTTGCACATCGTAATCATCCAGGATACAACTAGTACAAGGAGACAAACACCAATACTTTGTAGTATAAAGTATGTTTAGTTGAAGCTCTGGAAATACTGTGTATACCTGCAGGTGCATTTGATAAGTCTTTTGAAAAGAACAATTTCGAAATTAGAATTTGAGCTGAAAGGGTAAGGAGTTAGAATGAATGAATGAATGAAAATATATATATATATATATGTGTGTGTGTGTGTGTGTGTGTGTGTGTGTGTGTGTGTTTACACACAGTATTTCTTTAGTCATAGAGTTGTCAGGAAGTGGAATAGTCTGGCAAGTGACGTAGTGGAGGCATTAACCATACTTAGTTTTAAGATGAGGTTTGACAAAGCTCGTGGAGCAGGGAGAGGACCTAGTACCGACCAGTGAAGAGGCAGGGCCAGGAGCTATGAATCGACCCCTCCAACCACAAATATTTGAGTACACACACACACACACACACACACACACACACACACAAAGGTTTGTTCCCAAGGGCAACATAAATAATGGGAAGACCAGAATGAGCCCTTGGTTTACCCGAAGGTGTAGGGAGGCAAAAACTAAATGCGCTAGAGAATGGAAAAAATACAGAAGGCAAAGGAACCAAGAAAATAAGGAGATTAGTTGAAGAGCCAGAAACGAGTATGCACAGATAAGGAGGGAGGCCCAGCGACAGTACGAAAACAACATAGCATCGAAAATCAAGTCTGACCCGAAACTGCTGTATAGCCACATTAGGAGGAAGACAACAGTCAAAGACCAGGTGATCAGGCTGAGGAAAGACGGTGGGGAACTCACAAAAAACGATCAAGAGGTATGTGAGGAGCTCAACACGATATTTAAGGAAGTATAGTTACAGTGGAGACAGGAAGGACTCTGGGAAGACAGTACAGAGTGGAATACCAACAAGTGTTGGATGAAATACACACAACTGAGGAGGTGAAGAAGCTGCTAAGCGACCTTGATAGTACCTCAAAGGCATTGGAACCGGACATCTCTCCGTGGGTCCATAGAGAGGGAGCAGAGACGCTGTGTGCGCCACTAACCACAATTTTCAACACATTCCTTGAAACTGGGCAACTACTTGAGGTATGGAAGACGGCAAACGTAGTCCCCATTTTTAAGAAAGGAGACAGAAACGAGGCACTAAACTATAGACCAGTGTCACTGACGTGTATAGTATGCAAAGTCATGGAGAAGATTATCAGGAGAGTGGTGGAACACCTGGAATGGAACAAAATTATAAACGACAACCAGCACGGATTCATGGAAGGCAAATCCTGTGTCGCAAATCTTCTGGAGTTTTATGACAAGGTAACAGAGGTAAGACACGAGAGAGAGAGGGGTGGGTTGACTGCATTTTCTTGGATTGCAAGAAGGCCTTCGACACAGTTCCTCACAAGAGATTAGTGCAGAAGCTAGAGGATCAGGCATGTATCAGGAAGGGCACTGCAATGGATCAGAGAATACCTGACAGGGAGGCAACAATGAGTCATGGTACGTGATGAGGTATCACAATGGGCGCTTGTGACGAGCGGGTTCCCACAGGGGTCAGTCCTAGGACCAGTGCTATTTTTGGTATATGTGAATGACATGATGGAAGGGATACCTGGAGAGAGTTCTGGGGGTCAACGCCCCTGCGGCCCGGTCTGTGACCAGGCCTCATAGTGAATCAGAGCCTGATCAACCAGGCTGTTACTGCTGGCCGCACGCAGTCCGACGTACGAACCACAGCACTGCTGGTCAGGTACTGACTTTAGGTGCCTGTCCAGTGCCTGCTTGAAGACAGCCAGGGGTCTATTGGTAATCCCCCTTATGTACGCTGGGAATTTAACAGTCTTGGGCCCCTGACACTTATTGTGTTGTCTCTCAACGTGCTAGTGGCACCCCTGCTTTTCATTGGGGGGATGTTACATCGTCTGCCGAGTCTTTTGCTTTCGTAGGGAGTGACTCGTGTGCAAGTTTGGTACTGATCCCTCTAGGATTTTCCAAGTGTATATAATAATGTGTATCTCCCGCCTGCGTTCTAGGGAGTACGGGTTTAGGAACTTCAAGCGTTCCCAGTAATTGAGGTGGTTTATCGCAGTTATGCGTGCCGTGAAGGTTCTCTGCACATTTTCTAGTTCTGCAATTTCACCTGCCTTGAAAGGTGCAGTTAGTGTGCAGCAATATTCCAGCCTAGATAAAACAAGCGACTTGAAAAGTGTCATCATGGGCTTGGCATCCCTGGTTTTGAAGGTTCTCATTATCCATCCTGTCATTTTTCCAGCAGATGCGATTGCTACAGTGTTATGGTCCTTGAAGGTGAGATCCTCTGACATGATCACTCCCAGGTCTTTGACATTAGTTTTTCGCTCTATTGTGTGGTTGGAATTAGTTTTGTACTCCGATGAAATTTTAATTTCCTCACTTTTTCCATATCTGAGTAATTGAAATTTCTCATCATTGAACTTCATATTGTTTTCTGCAGCCCATTTAAAGATTTGGTTGATATCTGTTTGGAGTCTTGCAGTGTCTTCAATGGTGGACACTGTCATACAGATTCGGGTGTCATCTGCAAAGGAAGACACGGCACTGTGGCTTATATCCCTGTCTATGTCCGATATGAGGATGAGGAACAGGATGGGAGCAAGTACTGTGCCTTGTGGAACAGAGCTTTTTACTGTAGCCGCCTCAGACTTTACTCTGTTGACTACTACTCTTTGTGTTCTATTTGTTAGGAAATTATAGATCCATCTGCCAACTTTTCCTGTTATTCCTTTATCACGCATTTTGTGTGCTATTACACCATGGTCATACTTGTCAAAGGCTTTTGCAAAGTTTGTGTATATAACATCTGCATTCTGTTTTTCTAGAGCATCCAGGACCTTGTCGTAGTGGTCCAGTAGTTGGGACAGACAGGAGCGACCTGCTGTAAAGCCATGCTGCCCTGGGTTGTGTAATTGATGGGTATCTAGATGAGTGGCGATCTTGCTTCTTAGAACCCTTTCAAAGATTTTTATGATATGGGATGTTAGTGCTATTGGTCTGTAGTTTTTTGCCAATGCTTTACTGCCCCCTTTGTGGAGTGGGGCTATGTCTGTTGTTTTTAGTAACTGCGGGACGACCCCAGTGTCCATGCTCCCTCTCCATAGGATGTTAAAAGCACGTGATAGAGGCTTCTTGCAGTTCTTGATGAACACGGAGTTCCATGAGTCTGGGCCTGGAGCGGAGTGCATGGACATGTCATTTATTGCTTTTTCGAAGTCATGTGGTGTCAGGGTAATGTCAGATAGGCATGCGTCTACCAAGTTCTGTGGCACTCTCATAAAAAATTCATTTAGGTCTTCGACTTTCAGTCTGGTTAGCGGCTCGCTAAAAACTGAGTGGAATGGTTCAGAGAACCGACAAGTTGATAAATTAGACACATATGCAACTCTTGGGTATCTTTATTGAGGAAACGTTTCGCCACACAGTGGCTTCATCAATCCAATACAAAGTAGAAAGTTGTAAGGAGAGGAGGAGTTTGAGATAATCAGTCTCTCGGCCTGGAGTTGATGTGTTCAGTCCATCAATCTTGTACTTAGTACAAGTCTAATTTATCAAAAACTGAACCATACTGGGACTTTAGTAGCTCACTCAGTTCCTTGCTGTCATCTGTGTAGGACCCATCCCGTTTAAGTAGGGGCCCAATACTGGATGTTGTTCTCGACTTTGATTTGGCATAAGAAATAATTTGGGTTTCTTTCAATTTCATTTATGGCTTTTAGTTCTTCCCGCGTTTCTTGATTCCTGTAAGATTCCTTTAGTTTTAGTTCGATGTTTGCTATTTCTCTGACCAGTGTCTCCCTACGTATTTCAGATATATTGGCCTCTTGTAGCCGCTCTGTTATTCTTTGCCTTCGCCTGTATAGGGAGCGCCTCTCTCTTTCTAGTTTACATCTCCTTTTCTTTAAGGGAATTTGTCTTGAGCAAACCTCAAGTGCCACAGAGTTAATTTATTCTAGACATAGGTTAGGATCCGTGATGCTTAGGCTATCTTCCCAGTTTATATCATTTAGGACTTGGTTTACTTGGTCCCACCTTATGTTTTTGTTACTGAAGTTGAATTTGGAGAAAGCTTCCTCACGGCTGATCACATTTTGTTGATCTGGGGCTCCCCGCATGCATGTCTGGACCTCTATTATGTTGTGATCTGAGTATATTGTTTTTGATATGATGACATTTCGTATCAGATCATCATTGTTAGTGAAGATGAGGTCCAGCGTATTATCTAATCTTGTAGGCTCTACTATTTGCTGGTTTAAGGTGAATTTGGTGCAGAGATTTAAAAGCTCGTGTGTGTGCGAGTTTTCATCTGAGCTGCCTCCTGGTGATATCTCTGCTACCACATTGTTTGCAATGTTCCTCCATTTTAGGTGCCTTATGTTGAAATCCCCCAGGAGCAAGATGTTGGGGGCAGGAGCTGGAAGATTTTCCAGACAGTGGTCAATTTTCAGAAGCTGTTCCTGGAATTGTTGGGACGTTGCATCCGGAGGCTTGTATACAACCACGATGACCAGGTTTTGATTCTCGATCTTTATTGTTAAAATTTCAACTACATCATTTGAGGCATTTAGTAGTTCTGAGCATATAAGTGACTCTGTGATATACAGGCCAAACCCCCCCCCCCTTTTGCCTGTTCACTCTGTCACATCTGTATAGGTTTTAGCCAGGGATCCATATTTCATTGTCCAAGTGATCCTTTATGTGGGTCTCTGTGAAAGCCGCAAACATAGCATTTGACTCTGTAAGCAGTCCACGAATGTAAGGTACCTTGTTGTTTGTTGCTGGCTTTAGACCCTGTATATTTGCAAAGATGAATGTCGTCGGATTGGTGGTATGGGGGGGGGGTCTTTTTTTCCTGGCACTAATATCTGTTGTTCTGGAGTGGAGACCATTGACTGTGGCTCCACTCCAGAAATGATTGTAGTTGGTGTACGATTTCTGTCGTTTCCTGCCAGCTTTTTTTTCTTCCTGGCGCTAAAAAACCTCTCTCTCTGGAGTGGCTTTGGCTACCCAGGTTTTCCCATGGTCTGGATATTCTGTGTCGTCGTGTACTCTTTAGGTGGTGTGCCTGGTGATGTGAAGTTAATGAGAAGTAAATCAGATGAGGATCAGGCAGGACTACAAAGAGACCTGGACAGGCTGGACGCGTGGTCCAGCAACTGGCTACTCGAATTTAACCCCGCCAAATGCAAAGTCATGAAGATCGGGGAAAGGCAAAGAAGACCGCAGACAGAGTATAGGCTAGGTGGCCAAAGACTGCAAACCTCACTCGAGGAGAAAGATCTTGGGGTGAGTATAATACCGAGCACGTCTCTGGAAGCACACATCAACC
Organism: Cherax destructor; assembly: GCA_009830355.1. Classification (NCBI taxonomy): domain Eukaryota; kingdom Metazoa; phylum Arthropoda; class Malacostraca; order Decapoda; family Parastacidae; genus Cherax; species Cherax destructor. Next base: position 63,659 of record WNWK01004791.1, read on the forward strand.
AGATAACTGCTGCAGCATATGGGCGACTGGGAAACCTGAGAATAGCGTTCCGATACCTCAGTAAGGAATCGTTCAAGACACTGTACACCATATACGTCAGGCCCATACTGGAGTATGCAGCACCAGTTTGGAACCCACACCTGGTCAAGCACGTCAAGAAATTAGAGAAAGTGCAAAGGTTTGCAACAAGGCTAGTTCCAGAGCTAAGGGGAATGTCTTACGAAGAAAGGTTAAGGGAAATCGGTCTGACGACACTGGAGGACAGAAGGGTTAGGGGAGACATAATAATGACATATAAAATACTGCGGGGAATAGATAACTTGGACAGAGACAGGATGTTTCAGAGATGGGACACAGAACAAGGGGTCACAATTGGAAGTTGAAGACTCAGATGAGTCAGAGATGTTAGGAAGTATTTCTTTAGTCACAGAGTTGTCAGGAAGTGGAATAGTCTGGCAAGTGAGGTAGTAGAGGCAGGAAAAATATATAGCTTTAAGACGAGGTATGATAATGCTCATGGAGCAGGGATAGAGAGGACCTAGTAGCGATCAGTGAAGAGGCGGGGCCAGGAGCTGAGTATCGACCCCTGCAACCACAAATAGGTGAGTACACACACTTGGCACTGTGTCTTGGCTGGTTCTACGTGCCTCCGTCTGGGTGTTTACCATGAAGGGATTTACTATATTGAGTTTTTTCTCATCATTACGAACCATTGTCGCAAATATCTTACCGAGAGAGTCGCACACAGCTTCCATTTTATCATTCATATTACGTATGATGAGCCGTGTGTGTGTAGCTCTGGTCTGCCTGCTAGCTTAACTATACACATATAACCCGCACATAGAACTTTATGACGACTTTGACCATTTACAAGAGTTTATGTTCATGTAGGTTCTCCAGGACGGGTCCTGGCCCGGGTCTTCTCCATGTGGTGACCCGGCAGTGGCTCCCGAAGTAGTGTTGCATTTTGTGTATATAATGCACGTTAAGTAAGTTTGTGTGTAGAGAACCCAGGATAACATAAGAAGTCAGACAAAGTGACTTATTTCCATTGGGGTCCTTTTAGTACCTTATTATTATACAATGTAGGAGATATCTTATTATTATACTATAAAGGAGATATACTAGGAATAAAGTAAAAAGAGTTATTTATATTTACATGTGTGTTAGCTAAAAAAAATAAAAAATCATTCTCATTCCTTTCTGTCGCTACATTCATTAGGTACCTTTTGGCTCTCTTCTTGAACTGGCTGATGCTATGACTGGCTTTGACATGTGCAGGCAGTCTGTTCCATTCCTTTATTGCTGTACAATAAAAGGTGTTTAAAGCCTGGCCACTGACTGTGGGTACTACAAAGTTGTGCTCTCTCCCCCTAGTACTATGGTTGCTTTGGTTTCCAGCTTTGACAAAATTAGCAGCAAGATATTCTGGACACTGAGCAATTTTAATAACTTGATTTAACTTCAGTTGTTTTACTCTGTCTTCAATATTCAGCATATCCAATTGTTGTAATTCATCCTGGCCTACATGTTCTCTTGGGCCCAGGTCCAGGATGAATCTTACCATTTTGTTGTTGAAGCATCTTATAAACCACTTTCACAACGGCAGAAAGAACACGTGAAGAAAACGTTTGCCTTAATCTGGTTTAGGCGACTGTAATGGAAGATCAAGTGACTGGTGTTGACGCAAGGCTTACTGTAATTTGCAATCCGCTGGAGCACGGAGCGAGGACATGTCTGTAGTATGGTGCCTCGCTGTGTGCACGGTGGCTGCGGCTCTGTGAGTAGACACAGTTTTGTATCATGTATGAAATGTATTTCAGTTATATTATTGTTGCATATAATGTATAATGTTGCGGATAGCCGTGAGGCGTTGCTGCAGTATTAAAAAAAAGGGGGAGAGTTTGTTCAGAATGTAGTGTGTGTGTGTGTGTGTGTTCCTAGTTGAGATCACCTTAAGTATACATTAATGATGATTTAGTCGAGTGTAACCAGTATATCAAGGTCAAACCAGGCAGATGGTGTGAGGGCACAGGGTATATACCCAACGAGGTATGTATCCCTCACTGTATATACATCATGTCGTACGTGTCTGTCACAGCAATACCATGGAATCTTGTTAAGTACAATATCTTCTACACCTCATTTGATATACCTCTACCTTTGATGAGTTCCGAGAGTTTTTGTACTCCCAGGGCCCGGCCATGGGCCAGGCTCGTCTGATGTTTGCCTGGCCAACTAGGCTGTTACTGTTGGTGGTGTTGAACCACATATCCATCACAGCCTGGTTGCTCTGGCACCTGGTGAACATACTTGTCTAGTTTCTTCTTGAAGACTTCTACTAATAAAAAGGGCACAATACCGTGACTGGAACAATACACAAATAACCCGCATATAGAAGAGAGGAGCTTACCACCACATAGAAGAGAGGAGCTTACCACCACATAGAAGAGAGGAGCTTACCACCACATAGAAGAGAGGAGCTTACCACCACATAGAAGAGAGGAGCTTACCACCACATAGAAGAGAGGAGCTTACCACCACATAGAAGAGAGGAGCTTACCACCACATAGAAGAGAGGAGCTTACCACCACATAGAAGAGAGGAGCTTACCACCACATAGAAGAGAGGAGCTTACGACGACGTTTCGGTCCAACTTTGACCACTTACAAAGTCACACTTGTCCCAGCTGTGTTTCTGACATCTTCTGGTAAAATGTTGAGTAATTTGCGAGAAGGATGAGTATGCGAGTAGACACTGACGCTAAGTTTCGCCCGTCAGGGTTGCTCTAGTCTAGTATCTTCCTCACAAATAGACTTGTCGGTGTTAATAGTTTTGATGTGTGGGGCGAGAAGCTTCCAGAAGAAAGATACCCAAATGTTGCGAAATTGTCTCATTTATCAACATGTGGGTTTTGTAAGTTATTTATGTACATCGTGTCAGACAGAGCAACATCTTGATGCAAGACTTTCTTCACAACTTATAAACACGACCTACTTCCACTAGTGCCTTTGTTCGCTGGTGACTCCGCCTACTACTGCTTCACCTCACCTCTCATCAGTATATAAGTTCCATCTTCGCGAATATGCTGCAAATGTTGGTATTGCAGACGGCGTTGTCGCTTATGAGACGCATCAGATAACTGTCCAGAACAGTGCTTGAGCAGCATACGTTGCAACATTGCAAAACCCTTTCTCCCTCGGGAGCCAGAGACGGGTCAACATTGATGGACTGAACACATCGACTCCAGACTGAGGTGTCACTAGTAGTTCAGTGATAGTATTAGTAGTATATAACCGCTAGTTGAGTCACGAGCCTCGCACGTGATCACTGTCCGTTTCCAGCCTTTCCTGCTGACCTAAGCAGTGTCAAGAGGTCAAGCTTGAATATGAACGCCACCACTTCTGTGTTTATTACCCAAATCCATGAGAAGAACCCCCACGACAGAGGGACTGATTACCTCAAACGCCTCCTCATCTTCCACCTTTCTCTGCATTAAACTGAAGTAGCCACTGCGTGGCGAACCTTACCAGAATAAAAGATTCCCAGGTGTACCACATGTGTTAGATTCTCCATGTTGTTAGAATTAAGGAATCAAAGCAGACACATTCCAGCGATATTGATTTCTCTGAATGTTTCAGTAAAGTTTAGTGTGCTTAGTGTTTATAAGAATATAAAAGAGGAACACTGCAGAAGACCTACTGGCCCATCTTAGGCAGTCTCTCTCAAACCCATAATAAAAATATTTTCCCAACCCATTTTCAATGCTACCTAGGTGTGGGGTTTAAATATATTTTAATGTTATTATAATGACACACAGACTAAGAGACACGTGTGTAACAGGTATCAGTTTTCGACACGTTTCGCCACGACTGAGTTCAGTCCTTAGGACTGAAGCCAGTCGTGGCGAAACCTTTCCTCTGATGAACTTCCTGAACTGTAAATCTGATGGGTCTGATGCCGTGCTCCTTAATGGGTGTGACCTGACTAGCCTTGGGCCGGTGGGTGACTTGGATCTGCCTCACATGGGCCAGTATTCCTTCTTTCTTATGAAAGCAGGAAGGCAGGCAAAATATATTATAATGTTGTTATGACAGCGTATCCTTGAAGTGCTCTCGTAATTAATTGGGTATTGTGACTGCCTTAATCCAGTGTGGCAAGGTGTAAACTACGTGCCCCATGCACCCTACTCCTTTCCTAGGTGTGGGCAAGTCAAGTCTGGCAGTTTCTGGTTGCTTGGTTGCCCCCCTCTGACACCTTGCCCTGTTTCCAAGCGGTGTTATGTGAGGAGGTCCACGATCTGTACACCTGGTCGTGGGGTGTGTACCTCCGGTCTGGCTTGTACTGGTTGTTTACATGTTCTTCTCTCACTTTCCAAGACTTCCTTGGTGGGGTTGCCACACCAGCTTACCAAGTAGGGCCCAGGTGCAGAGTACCGAGGTATTGGGTCAATGTTTCGGTCTGTGCAGAGTTTTTATCAAGTCATACGACTTCATAATGTGCTAGTCAGAGGGAAATGTGACTTTGATAGTCCTGTATACACAAGAAAACGTAATTTGATAAAGCTTTACACAGAGAAACATGATTTGATAGATTACATATAGCGAGTCATGATAAAGCTCTATACGCAGAGGAGAAAATTTATAACAGTACAACCTTGTTGTGCAATGTCTGTTAACTACAATTCAACTCGGCAAAGATGCGTCATGGTTTGTTATTGCAAGCACCTACTAGTTACCTTGACCAGATGACGGCAGGATCAATCATCAGGGAGATATATGACAGTAGTTTGTTGGACTATGTATTGGTAGATAAAAGACTGTTGAGTAGACTTCAGGATGTACATGTTTATAGAGGGGCTACAGATATATCAGATCACTTTTTAGTTATAGCTACAGTGGGAGTAAAAGGTAGATGGGATACAAGGAAAATAGAATCAGTAAGTAAAAGAGAGGTGAAGGTTTATAAACTAAAAGAGGAGGCAGTTAGGGTAAGATATAAACAACTATTGGAGGATAGATGGGTTAGTGAGAGTGTAGGCAATGGGGTCGAAAATGTATGGGGTAGATTTAAAAATGTAGTGTTAGAGTGTTCAGCAGAAGTTTGTGGTTACAGGCGAGTGGGTGCAGGAGGGAAGAGGAGCGATTGGTGGAATGATGATGTAAAGAGAGTAGTAAGGGAGAAAAAGTTAGCTATGAGAGGTTTTTACAAAGTAGAAGTGATGCAAGGAGGGAAGAGTATATGGAGAGAAAAAGAGAGGTTAAAAGAGTGGTGAAGCAATGTAAAAGAGAGCAGATGAGAGAGTGGGTGAGATGTTATCAGCAAATTTTGTTGAAAATAAGAAAAAGTTTTGGAATGAGATTAATAAGTTGAGGAAGCCTAGAGAACAAATGGATTTGACAGTTAAAAATAGGAGAGGAGAGTTATTAAATGGAGAGTTAGAGGTATCGGGAAGATGGAGAGAATATTTTGAGGATTTGTTAAATGTTGATGAAGACAGGGAAGCTGTGATTTCGTGTGTAGGGCAAGGAGGAATAACATCTTGTAGGAGTGTGGAAGAGCCAGTTGTGGGTGTAGGGAAGTTCGTGAGGCAGTGGGTAGAATGAAAGGGGTAAGGCAGCTGGGATTGATGGGATAAAGATAGAAATGTTAAAAGCAGGTGGGGATATAATTTTGGAGTGGTTGGTGCTATTATTTAATAAATGTATGGAAGAGGGTAAGGTACCTAGGGATTGGCAGAGAGCGTGTATTGTTCCTTTGTATAAAGGCAAAGGGACAAAAGAGAGTGCAAAAATTATAGGGGAATAAGTCTGTTGAGTGTACCTGGTAAAGTGTATGGTAGAGTTATTATTGAAAGAATTAAGAGTAAAACAGAAAGCAGGATAGCAGATGAACAAGGGGCTTTAGGAAAGGTAGGGGGTGTGTAGACCAAGTGTTTACAGTGAAACATATAGGTGAACAGTATTTGGATAAGGGTAAAGATGTTTTTGTGGCATTTATGGATTTGGAAAAGGCGTATGATAGGATAGATAGGGGGCAATGTGGCAGATGTTGCAGGTGTATGGAATAGGAGGAAGGTTACTGAAAGCAGTGAAGAGTTTTTATGAGGATAGTGAGGCTCAGGTTAGAGTGTGTAGGAGGGAAGGGGACTATTTCCCAGTAAAAGTGGGCCTTAGACAAGGATGTGTGATGTCACCGTGGTTGTTCAATATATTTATAGATGGGGTTGTAAGAGAAGTGAATGCGAGGGTCTTGGCAAGAGGTGTTGGGCTAAAAGATAAGAAGCAAATACAAAGTGGGAGTTGTCACAGTTGCTTTTTGCTGATGACACTGTGCTTTGGGAGATTCTGAAGAGAAGCTGCAGAGGTTGGTGGATGAATTTGGTAGGTGTGTAAAAGAAGAAAATTGAAAGTGAATATAGGAAAGAGTAAGGTGATGAGAATAACAAAAAGAATAGGTGACGAAAGATTGGATATCAGATTGGAGGGAGAGAGTATGGAGGAGGTGAATGTATTCAGATATTTGGGAGTGGACATGTCGGCGGATGGGTCTATGAAGGATGAGGTGAATCATAGAATTGATGGGGAAAAGGGTGAGTGGAGCACTTCGGAGTCTGTGGAGACAAAGAACCTTGTCCATGGAAGTAAAGAGGGAATGTATGAGAGTATAGTTATACCAACGCTCTTATATGGGTGTGAAGCATGGGTGATGAATGTTGCAACGAGGAGAAGGCTGGAGGCAATGGAGATGTCATGTCTGAGGTCAATGTGTGGTGTGAATATAATGCAGAGAATTCGGAGTTTGGAAATTAGGAGGAGGTGCAGGATTACCAAAACGATTGTCCAGAGAGCTGAGGAGGGTTGTTGAGGTGGTTTGGACATGTAGAGAGAATGGAACGAGACAGAGTGACTTCGAGAGTGTATAAATCTGTAGTGGACGGAAGGCGGGGTAGGGTCGGCCTAGGAAAGGTTGGAGGGAGGGGTAAAGGAAGTTTTGTGTGCGAGGGCTTGGATTTCCAGCAAGCATGTGTGAGCGTATTTGATAGGAGTGAATGGAGGCATATGGTTTTAATACTTGACGTGCTGTTGGAGTGTGAGCAAAGTAACATTTATGAAGGGATTCAGGAAACCGGCAGGCCGGACTTGAGTTCTGGAGATGGGAAGTACAGTGCCGGCACTCTGAAGGAGGGTGTAAATGTTGCAGTTTTATAACTGTAGTGTAAAGCACCCTTCTGGCAAGACAGTGATGGAGTGAATGATGATGAAAGTTTTTCTTTTCGGCCACCCTGCCTTGGTGGGAATCGGCCGATGTGTTAATAAAAAAAAAAAAAAATATATATATATATATATATATATATATATATATATATATATAATATATATATATATATATAGAGAGAGAGATAGATAGATAGATAGATGTAGGTAGGTAGGTTAATTGATTCAGGAAATCGTAATGACACGATTGCAAACAAACCATACCACGGTGGGGTTTGATTGATTGTTTTGGTTGCGATCATGGTCTTGCTGTAGTCCCTGTGCGATCATGGTCTTGCTGTAGTCCCTGTGCGTCCCACGGCAAAACATTTTCTGTACAACAGGTGGCCGAGGCCATCAGGACCCCCCATCATTGTCTCTGGGAGTATTATTGAAAATGGTATAAAATACCGACGTATTAAGACATGTGCGACAGTTGGGTATCTAGTGTTGAAACGTTAGTAATAAATAAAGTTGTAATCAGTCCATCAAATACCTTTTTTTTTCCAAGGTTGATGGACTGATTACATCATCTTAGGCAAGGTTTGTCAGGAAACAAGACAAGTGTTTCCCGACGAGGGTCGGGAGCTTTTGGTCATCTGACCGAGGCCTTCTGCTGGCTTACCCCTCCACCCCTTTAAACTAATTTATTTACATTATTTACATTTATTTACATTATTTCATTAGTACTGCTTCCTTTGTATCTGACTTAAGTCTACTATGTAGACAAAACGTTTCGTCAATAATGATTGACGAAACGTGTCTTGATCTTCACATTGTTTCTGGGACCTACCTGGAGGAGGGCGGGGGTCAAGGCCCCCGCGGCCGGGTCCATGACCAGGCCTCCTCTGTGTTGGGTGGTCGTAGACTGTCTGGACATGCACAGTATTACCCCCGAGCCATCAAATGATATCGCCTATCACGTGCTTCACCGATATCATATGCGACCTGATAGACTCAGAAGAAAACAGAGAGACATTCAGAACTATTGCGAAGACCTTCGTGAACATAGGCACGATAAACAAAGTCCATGAGAGAGAGGAAAAGCCAGAAAGAGAGCGTGCGATAGTAACACTCACACAACCACAAGAACTAATACTGCTCAGCATCTAGTAGACATTGGCAAAGGCCAACAAGTGGAAATAGAGACCGGTAGCAGAGTATCATTTTAATACAACGTTTCGCCAAAGGCTGAGCTTTGTCATGTATGTGATAAATGGTTTAACGTTGTGTCTCAATAAGTGTCAATCTTCCTCATGTATACTCCCGGTCGTGTGTTTGGGGTGTTGAGACGTTGCTCCCTCCCACCATTATTGCTGGACTTAGTGTGGAGAGGGTTGGGGTTAGTGGACGACGGGCACTGATGGAACTGTTGTCAAGGGAAATTATTTAGCTAACTCAGTATGTTCTTCTCTGTACTCATCATTGTTTATACTTGCCTCATCATAACATCTGAGGGTGAATGTGTGTGGGTGTAGTGGTATTGCGTGGATGTGTTGAGTGCTAGGTGTGTGCTGGATAGTGTTGAGTGTGGTAAAAGGTATGTGTTGGATAGTCTGGATGTGTTGAGTGTGGTAGATAGTGTGGCAGTGTTGAGTGTGGTAGATAGTGTGGCAGTGTTGAGTGTGGTAGATAGTGTGGCAGTGTTGAGTGTGGTAGATAGTGTGTACTGGATAGTGTGGCAGTGTTGAGTGTGGTAGATAGTGTGGCAGTGTTGAGTGTGGTAAATAGTGTGTACTGGATAGTGTGGCAGTGTTGAGTGTGGTAGATAGTGTGTACTGGATAGTGTGGCAGTGTTGAGTGTGGTAGATAGTGTGTACTGGATAGTGTGGCAGTGTTGAGTGTGGTAGATAGTGTGTACTGGATAGTGTGGCAGTGTTGAGTGTGGTAGATAGTGTGTACTGATAGTGTGGCAGTGTTGAGTGTGGTAGATAGTGTGTACTGGATAGTGTGGCAGTGTTGAGTGTGGTAGATAGTGTGTACTGGATAGTGTGGCAGTGTTGAGTGTGGTAGATAGTGTGTACTGGATAGTGTGGCAGTGTTGAGTGTGGTAGATAGTGTGTACTGGATAGTGTGGCAGTGTTGAGTGTGGTAGATAGTGTGTACTGGATAGTGTGGCAGTGTTGAGTGTGGTAGATAGTGTGTACTGATAGTGTGGCAGTGTTGAGTGTGGTAGATAGTGTGTACTGGATAGTGTGGCAGTGTTGAGTGTGGTAGATAGTGTGTACTGGATAGTGTGGCAGTGTTGAGTGTGGTAGATAGTGTGTACTGGATAGTGTGGCAGTGTTGAGTGTGGTAGATAGTGTGTACTGGATAGTGTGGCAGTGTTGAGTGTGGTAGATAGTGTGTACTGGATAGTGTGGCAGTGTTGAGTGTGGTAGATAGTGTGTACTGGATAGTGTGGCAGTGTTGAGTGTGGTAGATAGTGTGTACTGGATAGTGTGGCAGTGTTGAGTGTGGTAGATAGTGTGTACTGGATAGTGTGGCAGTGTTGAGTGTGGTAGATAGTGTGTCTGATGGGCATTATGGGAGATGTGTATGGATATTATTAGGGAGAATGGGCTATAATTATGACTAGTTATATAGAGATGGTTAATTATACATTAACACACGTTTTCATATATGAAAACCTGCTAACCTGTAAAGCTAAGTGCTGTAAAGTGGGACCCTCCCGTATTGGTATTCATCATTTATGAATGCCTCGTTGGATTGGCTTCAAACCTGCAGTGCTGATGTATCTTATTCAGAGGCAGCTTTGGGTTGCTATTGGACTGCGTTGGTATCAGTTTGCAAAATTTGTCTACAATCCTTTGCTCTTTTTGTCTGCTAACTCCAGGGATGGCTACAAATTCCATTTTGATAAATTAGACACATGTACAACACTTGGGTATGTTATCATGGAAACGTTTCGCCACAGAGTGGCTTCATCAGTCCCTAGCGACTGATTACCTCAGTCCTTCTGGTCTTCACTATTCTTCTTTGTATTGGACTGATGAAGCCACTGTGTGGTGAAACGTGTCCACAATAAAGATACCCAAGTGTTGCACATGTGTCTATTCTGTCAACTTGTTGAAAATTATCATTTTTGTGTTATTTTTAAAAGTTTCTTGAGTTTAGTGAACCCTTAAATGTATTTATGCAGAGCATTTAGGGGAATTTAGGTTAAAGAACCCCAGTGGAAATAAGTCACTTTGTCTGACGTTTTTGGGTTATCCCAGGTTCTCTACACATATGCTGCTATGTATGATAATCTATGCAACTGTATTTGTGTATACCTGAATAAACTTACTTATATATACGTATATAAACGTTTATTTAGCCTCAAATTATCAAACGTAACGAAGTGTCTGGTAACAAAGAGGCTGAGGAAAAATACCTAAATTACAAGGTTTATATTTTTTTTATTTAATGCAATTGAAGGACGTCAACACTGGGGGTGGAAGGAGGAGCTTAGCTCTACCATTATGACGTGCCTACGTGGTCTCTGTCACTGACTCTGTCTCCATCCTCTCCCTCCCTTCCTTCCACTTTCTCCCTCCCTCCCTCCCTTTCCCATGTGTGTGGCCATCACTGACGGGTCTTTACCTCATCCCTGGGTGTTATTATCCCAGGCTCTCACTACCCACGAATTACCCTTCCTAATGTAGGTTAGACAGCAATCATCCAGGGAGGTACTTCTCTCTGTGTAAGTTGTATCATGTACTCGTAGAATTAAAGATTATGATCATTACTTGATTGGTGGAGTGGAGGGAACATTGTGTGTACACGTACGAACTCCTTTATTTGTGGTTGCTGGGGTCGAGTCGAAGCTACTAGCCCCCACCTCTTCGTTGATGGCTACTAGGTCCACTTTGTTGCTACTCCAAGAGCTTTGTGTGTGTGAGAGAGAGAGAGGAGATAAAGGAACGCTAATAGATGGTAGGTGAATAAGACACGTGCAACACTCGGGTATCTTTATTGGAAAGACGTTTCGCCAATCAGTGCCTTTATCAATCCAATACAGAGACTAATACTGGAAACTGGAAGACATGATGGTAGCTGGAACTGGGTACAAGATCCATGCACCAGTGATATTATACGTGTCCTTGACGTCAGGAACCTGACCGTCAAGTATTACTCATGTACAAATCATGATGATTAACATACATGTGCAACACTTGGGTATTTTATTGATGAAACGTTTCGCCTACACAGTAGGCTTCTGGGATACCTTTCTTGGATCACTGAGGTACACAGACCTGGTGTTATACAGTACTGGGATACCTTTCTTGGATCACTGAGGTACACAGACCTGGTGTTATACAGTACTGGGATACCTTTCTTGGATCACTGAGGTACAGGAGCCTGTTATACAATGCTTGGGATACCTTTCTGTGATCATTAAGGTACAGGAGCCTGGTATACAATGCTTGGGATACCTTTCTGTGGTCATTGAGGTAGAGGAGCCTGGTATACAATACTTGGGATACTTTTCTTGGTCATTGAGCTAGAGGAGCCTGGTATACAATACTTGGGATACTTTTCTGTGGTCATTGAGCTAGAGGAGCCTGGTATACAATACTTGGGATACTTTTCTGTGATTATTGAGGTAGAGGAGCCAGGTATACAATACTTGGGATACTTTTCTGTGATTATTGAGGTAGAGGAGCCTGGTATACAATACTTGGGATACTTTTCTGTGATTATTGAGGTAGAGGAGCCTGGTATACAATACTTGGATACTTTTCTGTGATCATTGAGGTAGAGGAGCCTGGTATACAATACTTGGGATACTTTTCTGTGATCATTGAGGTAGAGGAGCCTGGTATACAATACTTGGGATACTTTTCTGTGATTATTGAGGTAGAAGAGCCTGGTATACAATACTTGGGATACCTTTCTGTGATCATTGAGGTAGAGGAGCCTGGTATACAATACTTGGGATACTTTTCTGTGATCATTGAGGTAGAGTAGCCTGGTATACAATGCTTGGGATACTTTTCTGTGATTATTGAGGTAGAGGAGCCTGGTATACAATACTTGGGATACTTTTCTGTGATCATTGAGGTAGAGGAGCCTGGTATACAATACTTGGGATACTTTTCTGTGATCATTGAGGTAGAGGAGCCTGGTATACAATACTTGGATACTTTTCTGTGATCATTGAGGTAGAGGAGCCTGGTATACAATACTTGGGATACTTTTCTGTGATCATTGAGGTAGAGTAGCCTGGTATACAATGCTTGGGATACTTTTCTGTGATTATTGAGGTAGAGGAGCCTGGTATACAATACTTGGGATACTTTTCTGTGATTATTGAGGTAGAAGAGCCTGGTATACAATACTTGGGATACTTTTCTGTGATCATTGAGGTAGAGGAGCCTGGTATACAATACTTGGGATACTTTTCTGTGATTATTGAGGTAGAGGAGCCTGGTATACAATACTTGGATACTTTTCTGTGATCATTGAGGTAGAGGAGCCTGGTATACAATACTTGGGATACTTTTCTGTGATCATTGAGGTAGAGGAGCCTGGTATACAATACTTGGGATACTTTTCTGTGATCATTGAGGTAGAGGAGCCTGGTATACAATACTTGGATACTTTTCTGTGATCATTGAGATAGAGGAGCCTGGTATACAATACTTGGGATACTTTTCTGTGATCATTGAGGTAGAGGAGCCTGGTATACAATACTTGGGATACTTTTCTGTGATCATTGAGGTAGAAGAGCCTGGTATACAATACTTGGGATACTTTTCTGTGATCATTGAGGTAGAGGAGCCTGGTATACAATACTGGGATACTTTTCTGTGATCATTGAGGTAGAGGAGCCTGGTATACAATACTGGGATACTTTTCTGTGATCATTGAGGTAGAGGAGCCTGGTATACAATACTTGGGATACTTTTCTGTGATCATTGAGGTAGAGGAGCCTGGTATACAATACTTGGGATACTTTTCTGTGATCATTGAGGTAGAGGAGCCTGGTATACAATACTTGGGATACTTTTCTGTGATCATTGAGGTAGAGGAGCCTGGTATACAATACTTGGGATACTTTTCTGTGATCATTGAGGTAGAGGAGCCTGGTTCATAGTGTTACATGAGAGGCATTACATGCCTACCGCATACTTAATAGGTCTGATGTGTGTCGCATGCAAATTCCTCCATAATTCTTTGTTCAGGTTTCCGTGTGCTATTTTTAGGTGCGCCAGTCATGCATATGTCTACGTGGTTATTAAATCAATATGCTCCTCCGGTGATTGTTCTATTAAGTTTCAAGCCTGCCGACTACACGAGTGTCATTAAAGCTGCGTGTCAAGGATACTTTAATGCCTAACATAGGGATAAAATTAGTTTTCACTGTACACATATAGAGCTGTCAGTGTATATAGAGCTGTCAGTGTATATAGAGCTGTCAGTGTATATAGAGCTGTCAGTGTATATAGAGCTGTCAGTGTATATACAACTGTCAGTGTATATACAACTGTCAGTGTATATACAACTGTCAGTGTATATACAACTGTCAGTGTATATACAACTGTCAGTATATATACAGCTGTCGGTATATATACAGCTGTCGGTGTATACATTCTCCAGT